>JAMZAV010008297.1:0-28864 GCA_024449915.1 Sweltsa coloradensis
AAAGTGACATGAAAATCCATTTTGGTTGTTCTAGCATTAACTTGGCTCAGCCAAAATGAAGTTGCCGTAACTTTTTTGTGTTGCTTGTGCAAAAATCGAAGTTGGTTGTGCAAAATTGTGCAAAAAGTGTGCAAAATTCACATCATATCGAACGTCATAATTTCATTAGTGGTTGAGCCAAGTTAATGGACCCCATTTTGCACTATAGTTAGACATCTTTACTCCACTACTGGGACTTTTCTGGTTGTGATACTCGGAAACGGGAAATGTAAATTTTAAAAAAAAATCGGTATATCAAGCAGTCAAGCACTCAAGTGCAGTCCAGTGCCAATCCAGAGTGCGAGCTCGTTTCGTGCGCGTTGCATAGATATTAAACACCTATACATAATATAACTATAGGTGTTCAATATTTATGAGCCGACGAGACACCAGCGACAACCTCTGGAAACAAATTGAGAGAATGAGAGTTGAGACCATCGTTGAGACCATGGTTGAGACCCACAATGGCTGACCCCAACGGCTGACCCACAACAACTGCACAGAATCATAAGCTTGATGCACAGAATACAGTATTACACATTTGCTTTGCACCTTACTAATATTCAGCTTTCAAAATAATTTTTTTAACCTCGGTTATAAATTGGGAATGAAACTGTGAAAATGAATTTAATAGAAAGTCCAGAAAAGGAATCAAAGACATTTCTGTTTGTTGGATATGGTTGGAACTACGAAATGAGACACAGAATAATAGGAACCACTTCCCAGAATCCCAGGCACCCAGTAGACATAGTCCTTTGCATAACACTCCAAAAAGGCATGACCGGTATAAAATTTGGGACAAAGGATGACATATATCAAATGAAAGCTTACGACGAGCACTTTTCAAAAAACCATGATATACCTCTGGCAAATCCAGCTTTCTATGTCAAAACCGAGGTCAAAGGTCAAATTTGTAATATTTTAATTAATTTTTAATGAAGTAACAGAAAATGTTTGAAACCTTCAATAAGCATTTTTAGGAAGATAAATGTTACAAATTTATTAAAAAAATATAAACATTACCCACTTGACCTTTTTTGACCTTGATTGGGGTCGATTTCCACAACTTGGTCAAATTGCGCAATTTCTGTCGATTTCTTGGTCTATATTAATTATATATACGTACTTACTTGTAAATTCTTTAAATTTAAGAGTTATAATCTTTATCACACTGTTTATATGGTATTCATTCAAAATGGCGGTCAAAGGTCAATAGGTGAGGATTGTCAAAATTCGTCTAATTAAACGAGGGAGCGGAGCGACTGAGTGTCTCCATTCAACTTTAACGGCCCTCATTCTGTGATTCTGTCTGTCTGTCTGTACGTCGAAAATCAGCCGAACTGCTGAACAGATTGCGCTGAAATTTGAAACCGACATCCGGTACGAGTTTACTGAGAACTGTTAACAAAATCAGCTCGATCCATTGCGATTTAAGCCTACAATAAATAAAAATGTGATTTTTTAAAATATCGATAGCATTTGTTTAGTAGCAGCTAGCAGGACTAATTCTACGTCGCTGGCATGGCTTAGAGGTAAGCATTTAGCCTACCGCACGGAGGGTTGCGGTTCGAGGCTCATTGGTTACAACTTTTTTATATTTTTACACCCACATATTATATTTGAGGGGTGTTAAATAGGAAATAAAAATTAGATGATTTTGTTTTATCTTGGAAATTTCTTAATGTTTCACGCTAATACGTTTCGAACACGATTCGCATTTTGAATGTTCAATTTAAATAACTAAGGAAACGCCAAAGTCGTTGTTAAACGAGTGAGCGAGCCAAGTGTTGAGTACCCAGGAACATCCAATTTCCTCCCATCCATATACCCAAGGCTGGATCTAGCCCAGTATGGGGAATGATACCGCGTACTATACACATGGCGCTCACTCACTCGTTTAACAACGACTTTGGCGTTTCCCTAGTTAAACGAGGGAGCGGAGCGACCGAGTGTCTCCATTCAACTCAAACGGCTCTCATTCTGTGATTCTGTCTGTCTGTCTGTCTGTCTGTCTGTCTGTCTGTACGTCGAAAATCAGCCGAACCGCTGAACAGATTGCGCTGAAATTTTAAACAGACATCCGGTTCGAGTTTACTAAGAACTGTTAACAAAATCAGCTTGATCCATTGCGATTTAAGCCTACAATAAATAAAAATGTGATTTTTAATAATATCAATGGCATTTGTTTCGTAGCAGTTAGCGGGACGAGGGTGACGTGGCCTGCATGGCCCAGTAGTAACCATTTAGCCTACCGCACGGATGGATGGGGTTCGATACCCGTCAGTTCTAACTTTTTTATATTTTTACACCCACATATTATTTTTGAGGGGTGTTAAATGGGAAATAAAAATTAGGTGTTTTTGTTTTATCTTGGAAATTTGTTAATTTTTCACGCTAATACGTTTTGAATACGATTCGCATTTTGAATGTTCAATTTAAATATTTATTGTGGCAAGCAGAGTGAGTTCCTGTGACGGTCCGGTTTTAGAAGTCAAAACACTTGGCTAACTCACTCGTTTAACAACGACTTTGGCGTTTCCCTAGTTACTAAAATATTACTTGTGGGTACTCTAAAGACGTAGAATTTAAATTGTAATAATAATTTAACAAAAGTGAATAATAGTAGTACGTCATAGTCTTAATAAAACGTATTTATAGTATTTCTTCTTAGCTAATAAGAAATAACTGAATATATTGTAAGTCTTCAACGTTCAGGGTACTTTGGAATTGGTGTGCTGCTGTAACAAAATAAATGCATTTCTAAAACAAACGTGATCATGTTCAGATCAGTGATATGATAAAGTATGGTATGATGTTTTTAAACGAGGGAGCGGAGCGACAGAGTGTCTCCATTCAACTCGAACGGTTCTCATTCTGTGATTCTGTCTGTCTGTCTGTCTGTCTGTCTGTACGTCGAAAATCAGCCGAACCGCTGAACAGATTGGGCTGAAATTTTAAACAGACATCCGGTACGAGTTTATTGAGAACTGCTAACAAAATCAGCTAGATCCATTGCGATTTAATCCCACAATAAATAAAAATGTGATTTTTTAAATATCGAAAGCATTTGTTTAGTAGCAGCTAGCGGGACGAGATCTATCTGGCTGGTATGGCTTAGTGGTAAGCATTTAGACTACCACACGGAGGGGTGGGGTTCGATACCCATTGGGTAGGACTTTTTTTAATATTTTTAGACCCACATATTATTTTTGAGGGGTGTTAAATGGGAAATAAAAATTAGGTGATTTTGTTTTATATTGGAAATTTGTTAATGTTTTACGCTAATACGTTTTGAACACGATTCGCATTTCGAATGTTCAATTTAAACTAAAAACGCAAAGTCGTTGTTAAACGAGTGAGTAAGCCATGTGGTGAGTACCCGGTATAATTCTCCATACTGAGCTAGATCCAGCCTTAGATATAGGGGAGGAAAGGGGATGCTCCCGGGTACTCAACACTTGGTTCACTCACTCGTTTAACAACGACTTTGGCGTTTCCCTAGTACCTTAGTATAGTCACAGTCCAAATCGTCGGGTGCATCATCTTCTGAATCACTGGAATTACCATGCTGGGTGCAGACATTCGAACAATCTTTCAGCTTACAAGCAGGGGTACACTTCAGTTGATTGGCCAAACACTCGCAGGTCGGCATCTTGCAAATACGGGAACTGTTGCAGGCTAGGAGATCCATGAAGGCCATAGGTGCTGGAGTTCCAACCTTCCACTCAATGCTCAGATCTCCTTCTGCCATGGTTTTCCATCCATAGCCACTTGGATAAGGAACATCTGCAGGATTGGCTTCCAAGCAACGTATCCAGACCGCTGTTTGTTAGTTCGCTCGCAGGATGTGAAGCAGTAGGCAGTCGTTACAAGGTGGTAACCGATCAGCCTTGATATCTCCACACTTACTCCTAAAAAGCTCGTAGCGCAGCTGGTTGACGCTCGATAGAGACGTAGTCAAACAGTACAGTTTACAGACAAAATCCTTGAGTTTTATATTTTTATCGTTAGAAACTCTCCAGTCCTCACCCAGCTTGCTTATCTCGACACAGAAATGTGGATGTTTTTCATGGTATTCAAAGCTCTCTTTTTTCCTTTACCACTGAAGGTGCTCACCGAGTCACAACCAGATATAGTGCATGGAGGCCAGGGAGGGCGTTGCACATTTCGAATCTCAACGATCAATGCAGAACTGATTTCTTCACATGAAGAAGAAGATACTTGCATCTTCTTCACGCCAAGCATGCATCGGTGAATGGGTTTAAATCAGGAGTGATTGTTTCAGCTGACACCGATGTCTTAGTTCCAAGCATTTGGGCTTCTTTCAGAATAATTATAGCAATGCACTTAAAAAGAGGCACCGAAAATCGAACACACTTGGCTGATGTGTCAAACCTAGCAAGTTCGTACGGGAACTGTTCCCGTATTTGCAAGATGCCGACCTGCGAGTGTTTGGCCAATCAACTGAAGTGTACCCATGCTTGTAAGCTGAAAGATTGTTCGAATGTCGGCACCCAGCATGGTAATTCCAGTGATTCAGAAGATGATGCACCCGACGATTTGGACTGTGACTACTAAGGTAAAACATTATATCATACTTTATCATATCACTGATCTGAACATGATCACGTTTGTTTTAGAAATGCATTTATTTTGTTACAGCAGCACACCAATTCCAAAGTACCCTGAACGTTGAAGACTTACAATATATTCAGTTATTTCTTATTAGCTAAGAAGAAATACTATAAATACGTTTTATTAAGACTATGACGTACTACTATTATTCACTTTTGTTAAATTATTATTACAATTTAAATTCTACGTCTTTAGAGTACCCACAAGTAATCTTTTAGTAATTTGACGGTTTTTGACGATCCTTACCTATTGACCTTTGACCGCCATTTTGAATGAATACCATATAAACAGTGTAATAACGATTATAACTCTTAAATTTAAAGAATTTACAAGTAATTACATGTATATAATGAATATAGAGCAAGAAATCGACAGAAATTGCGCAATTTGACCAAGTTGGGGAAATCGACCCCAATCAAGGTCAAAAAAGGTCAAGTGGGTGATGTTTATATTTTTTTAATAAATTTGTAACATTTATCTTCCTAAAAATGTTTATTGAAGGTTTCAAACATTTTCTGTTACTTCATTAAAAATTAATTAAAATATTACAAATTTGACCTTTGACCTCGGTTTTGACATAGAAAGCTGGATTTGCCAGAGGTATATCATGGTTTTTTGAAAAGTGCTCGTCGTAAGCTTTCATTTGATATGTGTCATCCTTTGTCCCAAATTTTATACTGTCATTCGATCTCGTTATGCAAAGGACTAACAGCAGTATAGGCACCGTGCGTTCGTAAAGTCTAAGACGGCATTAAAGTCCCACAACTTTCATACAAAGACGCATTATTGGACAAAAGAAGCAACCCTTGTCGTCAATTTAACGCCTATTAACTCTGGAAATGACTGCTTCTAAACTATTTCACGATGTTGCCAAATCGCCAAACTGCTTTCCGTCAATACTTACAATAGCTTATAACAGGTATATTGACAACTGTGTAAGAGGCGGCGGGTGGAGTAGGACCCCTGGAGATTGACATCAACCCTTTTTCCGCTTGGCTGATTTGGAGAAATGGGACTTTAATTCTGTCCTAGACCTTTTTACAAGCAGCGCTCGCAGCGGCCACTCTTTGCAATTCTGAAATGCACCGGCTCGCGCGCACTAGCTGTCATCATACGGCGTACCACGTATAACGCGTTTCCAAGCAAAGGGGTTGCTACCTGGTGGCGAAAAATGCAACTGTCCGATCAGTGATAGTCGGAGGAGCGCGCTATGTGCTTACCTGAAGAACACATGTCATTCCGTGTTTGTCACTTATAAATATGTACAGTCACAGGTACATTGTCGTTGCTCTCCCAAAATGTTGTTAATTGATGATAATCAAAAGCATGGGGGTGCACCAAAATGATAAAATCGCTCTACAATATGCGGGATTCGAGACCATGTCCATCAGAATAATATTACTATATTCAGACCCCCATGCACCCATGAGACACCGAGGATGGCATTTGTATCCATATTACAATTCTCTAATTGTAATACCATAATAAATCATTGGTATTTTTAGGCTATATACTAAATATAGGCTAACAGGGTACGATAAATACTAAATCAAATTCAAACCGTCAAGAATGTTCACAACTCATAGTAATATAGTAAACACACACATACAGTATCGCTCGCTTCTCATGGCACTTATAATTGAGATATTAATATATTAATAGCTATATATAGCTAAATAAAGTTTACTACTACTACTACTACTACTTCTTTAATTTGAAAATGATAATTTAATATAAATAAAGTCATAATAATTATAACAAAACAATAACAAAAATAATAATAATTGTATTGGGGCTTATGCACAAGTCCCAACTGCTTTTCTACCTAATATTAATGTAGGCCTGCATATACCGTTTACCGTCATTGTTCATTCATTACATAATATTATACATAATATCATAATAAATACGATTTATATTTTATATTATTACAATAGAATAAGTATAATGATATGACCTACAAGATTTTAAAGCTGTCTGCAGAATGACGCGTCATGCCATTATTGACATACAAAACAATAATAAAAATAGGCCGTCAGCTATTCAATAGGCCTACTTTTATTGTAAAATGTATATTTTAAAAAAAACAGCAGTCCTAAAAAGTGTATAGTAGATATATATACTCCGATTGCGTTTACATTGTAAAACGATGTAGAAAACGTGCAAAACAAGTGTAGGGCTATAATTTTGATTTTTAGATATCAAGTAAATTATTGAAATTATTAGTATTGGTGGGCAACATTTTCTTGGCAAAATATCATCGCTCTTCAACATTCAACATTATTTGATACACTTGTTTCTGTATTTAATAGTTAAACAGTGTGGTTTGTTCTTTTCGAGCTAATATCATCAAATAATCTCAATTATTTGTTGTACTTTAAAATGCCATTAAATTCCCGTTTTTAATAAAGCTGATCCCCAAAACTTACGAATTTTACTAATAAAATACGCGGACGATATGACATAATTAACAATGTTTTCGCAAATGATCAGAAATGTAACAAAAATCAAGTTGAACCTAACTGAATATACAGCGCCCGCCGTAAGCAGCTCGCCTCTATCACTGATCGGTCCGACATGTTGCGTTTTAGTGCTGCCATCTATCTTTGCTTGGAAACGCGTATTGAGGTTCTCTATAACGCGTTTCCAAGCAAAGGGGTTGCTACCTGGTGGCGAAAAAAAATGTAACTGTCCGATCAGTGATAGTCGGAGGTACCTGAAGAACACATGTCATTCCGTGTTTGTCACTTATAAATATGTACAATCACAGGTACATTGTCGTTGCTCTCCCAAAATGTTGTTAATTGATGATAATCAAAAGCATGGGGGTGCACCAAAATGATAAAATCGCTCTCCAATATGCGGGATTCGAAACCATGTCCACCAGAATAATATTACTATAGGGATTTAAAGTGAAATCCAGGGGCAGCACCGTCGGTGGGCGTAACGTGCATCATGGCCGGCCGGAGTAGCATTAGGAGTAGTCCTTCCCTAAGCTTCTGTGTATAAACTGACGATTTGAATGCTCAATAATCAATCGTTGGTGAATGTTGTGATATGCAATTAGGATGTACATTAATGTTATGACATTAGTTAGCCTATTGTGATGTTCAAAGTCATCCTGCAACTCTTTGAAATATATTATTTCCTTTTCCGAAGAGTCAATTTAGGCCTACTTTTACCGATCGGTCCCGATTTGATTTCCTACAATACCAGATAGTTCCGGGCCATGTGTGACAAAATTATAGGACATTATTTTACTTGCATCCGTGTAATTTCTAATAAACTAGACCTACAGCCATTTCGTTAACCCATTTATTCGGAAAAAGCTGTTTCCCGTAACCTAACGTACGTCGTTGGTGGTGCTAAACTCGGAAACTCGCAGCTAGGGCCTAGGGCCTAGGCCCTCCTACGGAACGCCTAGATCTCTCTGAGAAATAATTTCGTGCACAAAATTGCTATCAGAATCTTTTCTCCATGGGCGTAATATTAATGGTATTGATCAGCGTTAGTTTATATTAAATACGTTGCCGAGCAGGCTCGAAAATATCAAACAAATGATTGATTGGTTTGTGTACACACGCCCACTTATAGGCCTAGAAATGAACGACCTTATGACTAGCTGATGCTCGATTATCGCATGTTTTTAACAATCTTGCAATTTTATTTCATTCATAGATAGTTTTAAAAATGTTACACTATTTAAACGTCACCTACAGTATTTTTTCACGATTTCACTGACAAAAACATCCTACATTGAGAGCTGTGTGTAGGCCTCCCCTATACACACGCCCACTTGTAGGCCTAAAAATTAACTAACTCATGACAAGCTGATGCTCCATCATCACGTGTTTTTAACAATCTTACCATTTTATTTCATTCATAGATAGTTTAATTATAATCTTATACTATTTAAACGTCCCCTACAATATTTTTCCCCGATTAAACCGACGAAAACATCCTACCCTACTCCGGGTTACTTCAAATGTTATCGTCCCCGAAGTTCAACTTTCACGCTTATTTTCATTAACATTTTCCTATCTAGGATGTATACGATGTGGCTACAGATATTCCACTAGACTTACAAACTCAATTTCATAAATTGGTGGTGTAGTTTTGTCTTTATTGAGTGTTTATTTCAGTCGTGATCCATTGCAAGTGCCATAGGAAAACATACTTATAAGCGGCCATATCTCAACTTAATTTCCCACCCCTAAATACTAAACACTTCCGGCGACAAAGACCAGCTCCCTAAATAAACCCCTATCTAATCAACCAGCCTATAACTATAGGCAATACGAGTGTTCCCCAAAATGTGTGCCCTCAAAAGTCACCCTTTATGAGCTAACGCTCGGTATGGGTATAACCTCGCATGGGAAATGTTACCCAATGCGATGAAGACTACTACTGCTACTCCGGCGGGTTCGCGCTTCGCTCAATAGGGCCCCGATTCATGTACATTTTTATCCCGGTATAAGCAGAGTTAGGTGGTATAAGTGCGGTATAACTCCGAATCCAATTCATGAAGACTAATCCCGCCTCGCACGGGGATAAGAAAATATGTAAACAGATGGCGGACATTTTAAATTTTGCGTCTATGTGTAAAACGAGAAAAGTTTTCATTACTCACATAAAACAAATCAGAAACCGTCTCGGGCCTATAGGCCCAGATGTAGAAAATTATTCATAATACAACAGTGTAGGCCTAAAGTTCGATTAGGCTATAGGACTAGATAAAATTAATACGAACATAACACGTTTGACAAGCCCTTGGCCTCTCCTAGGCAACCCTAGGCCTGCACGACCTTGTTTTGACACACATCCCGCACAAATAACTAGTTTTGATTACTAAAAGCCTTATGCAGATGAACAATAGTATGATAGTCCTAGGCTATTCCAAAATTTACGGCAATAATACGCCTTTTCTTTTCTTTTAATGATCTCACGCAATCTTCTGTCAATAAATAAAAATGTAAAACAAAAGATGGAGCAAATTTTTAGTGTTCTTTTGCAAATCTGCTGATTTACATGGCTGTGGAATGCAGTGGAAAAAAACATTTGTTGTACTTGTTGTTGGATTGAAAATTTCTGATTGGATGAGAGTTGCTCAGACTTAACCAGGCCTTATCCTGCCATGTCCTGCATTATACCGTCCTTATACCACTTATACCCGGGATAAATGTACATGAATCGGGGCCCAGATGTCAGCCACTTTGCTTTTAAATCCGATGCGCCCCATGCACCCATGGGGCCATGAGACACCGAGGATGGCATTTATATCTATATTGCAATTCTCTAATTGTAATATCATAATATATCATTGGTATGTATAGGCTATATACGGTACTAAATATAGGATAACAGGGTACGATAAAAAATACTAAATCAAATTCAAACCGTCAAGAATATTCACAACTCATAGTAAACACACACATACAGTATCGCTCGCTTCTTATGGCACTTTTAATTGAGATATACTTCTTTAGTTTTATTATGATAATTTAATATAAATAAAGTCATAATAATAACAACAAAACAATAACAATAATAATTGTATTAGGGCTTATGCACAAGTCCCAACTCCTTTTCTACCTTATATAATTAATGTAGGCCTACATATACCGTTTACCGTCATTGTTCATTTATTATATAATATTATACATAAGATCATAATAAACACAATTTATATTATAACAATAGAAAGTATAATGATATGACCTACAAGATTTTAAAGCTGTGTGCAGAATGACGCGTCATGCCATTATTGACATACAAAACAATAATAAAAATAGGCCATCAGCTATTCAATAGGCCTACTTTTAATAAAATGTATATTTAAAAAAAAAAGTAGTCCTAAGTGTATAGTAGATAAATATATATAGGCCTACTCCGATTGCGTTTACATTGTAAAACGATGTAGAAAACGTGCAAAACAAGTGTAGGGCTATAATTTGCTAGAAGCTCTTTTGATTTTTAGATATCAAGTAAATTATTGAAATTATTAGTATTGGTGGGCAACATTTTCTTGGCAAAATATCATCGATCTTCATCATTCAACATTATTTGATACACTTGTTTCTGTATTTAATAGTTTAACAGTATGGTTTGTTCTTTTCGAGCTAATATCATAAAATAATCTCAATTATTTGTTGTAATTTAAAATGCCATTAAATTCCCGTTTTTAATAAAGTCGATCCCCCAAACTTACGAATTTTACTAATAAAATACGCGGACGATATGACATAATCCACAATGTTTTCGCAAATGATCAGAAATGTAACAAAAATCAAGTTGAACCTAACTGAATATACAGCGCCCGCCGTAAGCAGCTCGCCTCTATCACTGATCGGTCCGACATGTTGCGTTTTAGTGCTGCCATCTATCTTTGCTTGGAAACGCGTATTGAGGTTCTCTATAACGCGTCTAAAACACCCGAGCTAAATTTTTTGGGGGGTCGGTGAAATTGAAGTCTTCGCTTCGCTCATCCAAAAATAATTCTTTAGATTATTTCAAAAATACAGCAAAATCCATAACTAATTGGATGAGCGCAGCGAAGACTTCAATTTCACCGACCCCCCAAAAAATTTAGCTCGGGTGTTTTTTTGTTTGTTTTTTTGTTTTTTTGTTTGTTTGTTTTTCCGTCTGTTTGTTCGCTCTCTACCGGGCAAACGGCATATCCGAATCCGATCTTGATGAAAATTTGAGGGGACCTTCGAAATCTCTGAACTTAGACTTGCTACGTTTTTGGGTACAATCGAAGAAATATTTCTCATGAATATCGTACTTTTACGATTTTTTTCGATTTTTAGTGCGATATTTTCGTGACATTTGGGCCGATTCTGACCAAACGGGTGGGGCTACAACGTTCATATTTCACATGAACATTAAGGTAATAATGATGTATTGCTTTCTGAAAGAAAAAGTTGAAAAAGTTAGTCAGAATGTATAGAAATAAAGCTTTTAATCTAAGTTTTTTGATTTTTTTGTGCGATATTTTCGTGCTATTTGGGCCAATTCTGACCAAACGGGTGGGCCTACAACGTTCATATTATACATACACATTAAGGTTATGGTGATGTAGTACCTTTTGAAAGAAAAAGTTGAAAAAGTTAGCCAGAATCCATAGAAATAAAGCTTTTAATATAAGTTTTTTACGGTTAATAATACCAATTGACAGGTAACAAAAGAAATTTGACAACAATCACTTACAATGCGTAGGTAGCAAAACAAAGCACTTGCAAAAGTAAAGATATCCCACGCAAACTAAAAACTTTAAGAAGCTCATCCATCAACGCGGCGGGACTTTAGCGTTTTCCTAGTATTGTTGAACATTAATTACATTTTAGATGATTAAAAAATCTAGACTGAATCGCAATATTTTGATCCAGCGACCTTCTGTATTGGAAGCTGGAATAGAAACATCACAGGACCATTGAGCTACACAAATTATAAGCTGCAATGCGTGAAATATAACAATAATGGTAATTTGGTAATATCTGACACATTCAATAATTATTCCAAGAAAACACCAGTGCCCATTTCCAAAGGAGATTCTTCAAATCAAGGACCATGTGCTTAAAATAAATGAGTCCCCCCACCACCTTATCCTTACTCGCATGCTGATTTTCTTGGCTGATAATTTTTGTTTATTATTATTTCTGGAAATGCTAGTTTGAACAAAATATATTTTTGATTGAATGTATTATTATTATCTATACCTTTGCAAAGAATAAACTATTTTTCGACACCTTGGATTTCTCTATATTTCGAGTAGGCCTAGATTAAAAAACGTACCAGCCCAGCAAACACAAGTAATCCCGCCCGTACATAAAACGTACGTTCAAGAACGTACGCGCACGTACGTTTTATGTACGTTTTCCCCCGTACATTGCCCGTAAGAATGTGTCACTTCCGCCCGTATGTATAACACACGTTTTTTAATGGTTTACAACATACCAGGGATGCACCTTAACCGCACGGAAAACACACGTTTACGGCACTCAGTAATATTCCGCCCACACGGGAAACACACGAAAAACACACGTAAAACACACGTTTTCGGCACTAATAAATATTTAGCCAGCACCTCGCTTGGTCTGCAGGGAATAAATCCATGGCTCCATCTAGTAGAGAATCTGAAAAGTATAAGTTAGCTATGCCAATAAACAATTACTAAAAATATTAAAAATTATTTTATTGACTTATGAAGTACAGTACTCACATCAATTTAAGCGGCATTTCATTAGATAACTATGTCAGTTTATTCAATTTGGAAATATGCATTATTAGATAAATTTTACTTCATCGTGTGTATTCGAACCTCGGCCATGTGTCGCTCCTTCAACCTGGAATCTGAAAGCCAGTCACTAGACCGTTCGGCCACGGTGAACTGATGACTGAGAAGAGTTAAACTAGCCTGTAGTTGGACGAGGCGCTCTCGTGTTTCGTCAAACCTAATAGGCCCCTATTCGGTCTCGAATATGATTTAAAGTTATAATTCTCCATAAATCAAAAACGTTGTATCATAAGTTTAGAAGGAAATATAACAATTATATTGCTAACAGTAAAGTTTGATGTAGATATATAATAAATTGAATTATACAGAACGGCAGAAGGCATTTATCAGTAGTAATTTGGTTGGAATCCTAAATAGATACATATATCCTGTATATAAATACATTTTGTCAGTGGTATTGTGCTAATATGAAAATGGTTGCATGGTCAATATATGATGATTGATTTGAGTATGAAATTCACGCTAGCAGTGGTGCAGAAATACGTACGTTGCCCATACGTGCAACACACGTACTCAAATGAATTACCCACACACCACACACATCCCACTCGATACGTGCGTTTTACGTACAGTTTACGTTTACATTGAGTACGTACGATGTCTGTGTGGGATATGTGCTGTCAAGCAACGCATAAGCAGTGCAGTGCCTGAACGCACGTTGCCCGTACAATTCCCATATGTTCCAAAATACATATATATACACACTACACACGAATTACACAGTACTAGTGTGTTTAACGTACATTTAACATACGTTTGACACAGTCGTGTGTTTGCTGGGAGGGCAACTATTATTTTCTTAGTCAAAAGCAAAAATTATTATCGTTTCTGTTGAAATATTTTTAGGGAGAGAGACCTTTTTCTGCTATCACCTCATTTCAAAGTGAGATGGTGTGTGGATATTAAAATATATTATGAATAGTTAGCCTGGCTCTTTACTCGACGATTATAGGAATCATTCACTGCATTAACATTTTAAAATTCGCATTGAATAATCAATTTGTACGAGCCGACGATAGATGAGTTTCCCACTGGCAGAGCGCCCGCGAATCTCAGGTTACACTCGTAGTGGGTTACCCAAATGCAGTGGCGTCACTAGGTGGGTTTGGGGGAAGCGTGAGCCCCCCCAATCGCAATCCGCGCCCCCCCCCAATAATTTCCTTGTTTTACTTTTTTTTCAATGAACAACCCACAGTCACAGCTGCACTTTACGCGAACTATCACTACTTAAAATAATTTGATAATCATTACTTTTTTTAACTAATGATGAACCGGTGGGTAGGCCTAATTTCTTATTAAAAGACACGTGATTTAAAAAATTGTTGATGTTAATTTTTGCTAGTAGGCTAGTTTGGAATTAATTCATACGACAATTAAATTGTCTGATTGTGAAGTGTTTCATTTCCTTCTTTTGTCCGAGCCCAATAAAAATGGTGAATTTACTTGCCTATAGAACAATAATAAATAGTTTTCAACTGCGTTTTAGAGCAGTCACACTGATTTGCATCAAAATTACCTTGTAATTATTGAAAAAATATATAGGAAGTAGCCTCTCAAAGCTCCGCCCTAAATTCGATCATTAGAATCTTTCCTTTGTATTGTCCGAATTCACCAGTAACAAATAAATGTGTCTCTAAATTGAAAATAAGATCAAACGTTATTATGTTGCCATGTATGATGTGAATTGTAAGCTCGACATGACGACAAAACAAATTAACGCACACAAACTACAATGTTTTGGTATTGCATTCAGCCTAACGCTTTTTTCTAAAACGCACCAAATGCACTCAAAAAACCTAATTTTCAAAATTTTCGCCTGCGGCGCTATTTATGGGGGGCTCCGCCCCCCATACCTCCGTGCTTTGTCCCTTTCTCACAAAAGTACTTGCGCCCCCCCAATGTCCAATCTCTAGTGACGCTCCTGCCCAAATGTATGATTAAGGGTTCCCGCTCGATTTTCGTGATAGAGCAACGCCGCATATTCCAAATAGTAAAATACAATTTTAGATTGATAATTTTTTTAGGTGTCACTTTTCTACCCCTTGCAGAGGGTGAGGGTGGAGGGGGTTGTGACTACTTTAATTAAAATTTGATTTTTTCTTGGAAATGATTGAAACTTTATTATTTTACTAAAAACACATTGCCGAGTTTGAAAAAAAATACAAAAAGTAAAATTTGTGCCGCCATCTTGGAAAAATAATCACTTTTTTGACATGTTATCAAATAGTGAGAAATTCATAATGCTGATGAAAATATTTAATCAAATAACATGAAATGGTAAGTTTCCTTAAAGTAAAACATTAAAAATTTTACAAATCGGTTGATAAATGCTCGTTCCACAGACATTTTATTGAAGGCACCTGTTGCTTAGCCAATTAGGTTATTGTTAAAAGTCACCTGCCACATACCGATTTCGGATTGGAGAGTTTGCAAATTAATTCCTATAGACCAAACATTTGTTGATATACTAAAATAAGCCTGCAGTATTATCCAAACTGTATTTTTTTACAAGTAAAACTAAGTTTTCTAGTTTTACCGGAATTCTGTTTTTTCAAAATTTGGTGTTTTCTAAAAAAAAAAAAATCGAAAGCTATGTAGGTAGCATTTTTTAAATAAAACTTTGAACTGCATTTTTAATGTAGGGTTTTCTACCGCGTTTTTAGTTGCGTTGACGGATGAGCCAATTTCGTTTATTAGTTGATCCATATTCAAGACTGTTTGATGCACTCGAGCAAACGAGACTTTGACGCAAAATGCAGAGGTTTAGACAGGATCACTTGCATTGAAGCTCTATCGTTTGTCCTATCGGGTTGTGGTTTGCATTTAAATGTTAAGTAAGAATGTGTGTATGGCGCGATCGGAGCACATTGCTTACTTTTTTTTAGTAACTAACCGTAATTATCTCACTAAATAGGTAATTTGTAGTTATGTCCCAAGCTTGCAAAGGGATTTTTTTTTAATGTTGAAATGTGCTCTGATCGCGCCATGCGATCATCCTTTATAAACAACATCCCAAAAATTCAAATTGATTGCGGAAAAATTTGGAGGTCGTAAAGTGACCCAAAGACTGTATGTAAATTAGCTGAATTTGCCGATCAAGCGAATTTCTAAATATATATTTAAATGTAGATTTTTAAAAAATTGTAAATACTAGTTAATTTCAAGATGGTCCTTTTTTCATACTTATATAAGTAATCCGTCTGGGCCCGGGGTAGAATTGGCCTAGAGAAGAAAAAGTGTAGCTAGTAAGAGCGGAGTATATTACTCTCCGAAACTAGAGGCAAGCTTTGGCAATCGGCGTCGGGGACACCTGCCCTTTCCCTTGACGACCCCCCGCCCGACGATGACAATACACAAACGAACGATGACGATGACAAAGACGACGACCGCGACGTGAGAACCCCCCCTTTCCACCAGTACCGTGGCTGGTTCTGACCAGCATGTGCCTCTCCTCCCCATATCCCCTAGGCTAGAGTGGTGCATTAGATCTTACGGTGGCCCCCCCTTACCCAAATAAAACCTTTAATACTTTTATAGATCATTATTAGACACATATATGATAACGGTTCAAGGGCCCAATTGCACCGCACATTTTCCCTAGTTCCATCACCCCTTCAAGTGCCCGTAGAAGATTTTTACTGGCACCTAGTAATTACTTTCTAATTGCAACAGCAATATTCATGGCGAGGGGGGGGGGGGAATTCCGGGTTTGTTTTTGGGTCGCTATCGCTAGCCCATACGCTGCACTGAAGTTGTAAAAAAAAAAAAGGGTACAATGCAGCTCTTGTTGGTGATAATTTTTCTGGTGACACTCTTCCCATTAAACATACACCATCGAATGACATTACCGGTTGCACTTTTGAGTGACTGGTAAAAAGATCGACAAACAAAGTTTTTAAATATCTTTACAGCCCAGATGTGTTTATAAAAATTATTGCAGAAATGAAATTAGTAGGAGGAGTATAGAGGTGTTGTTAGGCTTGACAAAATCAGGAGCAAAGAAATTAGGAAGAGAGTGGAGTTGACAAGTTTTTGTTCAAAATAGGAAGAGAAAGATTGAGATGGTAGGGAAACGTATGAGAGAATTGGACAAAAAGAGAATTTACCGTGAGCAGAATTTGAAAGTGGATATGTGAACATAAGAAGACCGGTACCCCAAGAAAGAAGGGAAGGACCAAATAATAAAAAATTTTGAAGAGAAAGGTGAGTGTTGGGAAGAAATAGCAGCAGAACGCCTGTTGAAGGACAGAAGGAAAGGCGTGAGATGGTGGTAAGAAGCAAGAAAGAAGAGGGACGATATTGAAGGAGAAGATGAAATGGAAGATGAAGAAAATTGAAGGAGAAGAGAGAACATGGACGGGCCCTGGCAACCCGGTGATAATAAACCCTTTGTGCCCTAGAAAATCTGGTGGTTAGCCATCCCCTGACCCGGTTATTTTGGAAGCAGGTTTTAAGAAATATATTATATTTACTATTGCAATATTGCTATTCGAGACGATGGATGGTGATATAGGGGGGTGAACAATTTTTACAAATTTAAAACCAATGCCTTCTGCGGGATTCAAACCCACGTTCTTCAAGTGAATACGCTGTGGGCCAGCGCCCCAATCGTATTATAGTTACCGCAGGGGCTTCAAGCCATTGATTCATGGTATTACATACATTATATTTATTGATATTTCCGGTATTTAATAAAAACGCGTAAAGTAGCCTATTGTTACTTTCTTCCAATTTAAGCAAACTACTAGGAAAACGCTTAAGTACCGCGTTGATGGAGAGCTTTTTTGAAGTTTAGTTGGTAGGACACTTTTCCTTTGCAAGTGCTTTGTGAAAGCATTATAGGTTTATTGTTGTCAAGTTTCATTGTTACTTGTTAAATTGTTATAAAAAACCCAAAAAAAACATATTAAAACCTTTATTCTATGGATTCTGGCTAACTTTTTCAACTTTTCTTTCAAAAGGTACTTTCATCATCAAAACCTTAAAACCCCTTTTGACAGTTAGTAAAAAACGGTTTGTTTGGCAAAAAAGCATCCTAGTATATAAATTTGCAAACATGTCAATAAAGTACATGACGTTCCAACAGTCATAGATTTTTAAAATTTTTACTTGATTTGGCCAGAAAAAATTCACGAATATAGTCAATTTGGACTTTTAACAAAATTTAAATTCGTGAAAATTTAATTTATTTTTTATAAATAATTTCAAAACAAAATTTTAGGAATGAGTTTTACTATAGAAAACCTTCATTTCCACTTTTTTGAGATATGTTCAAAATTCTAGAATGTGATGTCATTCAAACCGAGCCCAAAAAAGAAATTTCCTAAAAAGGGGTGGTGAACGCTCTTTAAACCATGTATAATATGAAGTTGAGTCCCCCCCGTTTTGGGCAGAATTGGCCCAAATGCAGAAAAATATCGCACAAAAAAAAGAAAAAAAATCGTAAAAATACGATATTATGAGAAATATTCTTCTATTTACCCAAAAACAATACAGTTCTAAGTTCAGAGATTCGAAGGTCCCCCTAATTTTCATCAAGACGGATAATGACCCCGGTTTGTACGGTAGAGGGGCGAAAAAACAGACAAAAAACAAACAAAAAAAAACCGACCAAAATTTTTGGGGGTCAGGAAATGAAGTCTTCGCTTCGCTCATCCAATTAATAGGATATGGATTTTTATTAAACGTCTATCCTATTAATAAATAATTTAATGTAGGACAAAACGGCGCTCGTGTTCGTTTCAGCATGTGATTACTATTAAAAATCCATGGTTTGACTATGGTTTAACATGAAATTTTTAAAAATGGTTGATGCCAAGAAAACATGCTTCTACAAGAAGTTAGAAAATTCCCCGTTGAATAAGTTGTTTTTTTTTAAAATTATGCACATACCATCTGAAAATATTCTTTTTGTGATTTTATAATTGAAAAAAACTCAAAACAGGGATTCATTAATAACATGTAAATATCAACATAAAAGTGTAAATATCAACCGATTTTTAAAAATTCGATTTTTTTAATTTAAACAAACATTAAAGAACGAATTAAATTTATTTAAATTTAAAATTTTACTGCAGTTACACTGGTAAATAAGGTTCGAAAATGGGGAAAATTTTTTTCCAAGATGGGCTTTTTTTTCAAAACTTCTAGTTTTTTTTTAAAAAAAATTTTCCAGCATGTGTTTGTTAGTAAAAAACACGAATTTTAAAGAAATTAAATGGTTTTTTTTTGGGTTCTATGGTAATAATCACAAAAAACTCCACCCCACCCCTGCGGGGGGGTTGGGGGGGTTTGGACACCTAAAATTTTTATCAATTTTTAAGTTAATTAAAAATTTTGGTAAAGTGTTGTTCCCTCCATCACAAAAACCCGAGCGGGAAACGTTTGGGGTTACCTACTATCGAAAGTTCGCGGTTTTCCCAACGTGAGCGCTTCCCCCCCCCCCCCCAAATTTTTTTCCACTAGCGCGCTCAGTGGAAAAAAGCCCCCAAACACGGTCCCCAAAAACAACGCTACTAAGGGTGCGTTCCAAGGGCTCATTTTCACGCTAGTCTACTAGCCAAAGGGGACCTTTTCCCGGAAGTGAAGGCACTAGCAGGCGCCCAAAGCTCCTTTTTGGCTAGCAGGCTAGCAGACAGCAGCCCAGCAGGCAAAAGGGTGTACACACGAACCCCACTAGCCTGTAGAAAAAAGGGGCGGCCAGAAATTTTCGCAGCCAAAAACTTACAACTAGAAGCTATTAGGGAGTTAAAGTGTAATGAATTGATGATAAACATAAAAAAATTTGTTTAAACAGCAAATACATATCCCGAACACCCGGGGGCACGCATTCTTTTATATGGTTTCTTTGTAAAAAGTGAGGTTAGGGTTTTTGTTGCTGTTGTTGTTGAATCTACACCCCCCTGGAGGGTTTTTTCTATCCATTTAGGAAGCCGGGGGGTAAAATAGTAGGTAGGCTTAAAAAGGGTATCCCCAAAGGTTTAAGTAGGTAGCAGATAGCAGGCTAGTGGCTAGTCGTTAGGGGGCTAGCAGGGCAAAAAAACACATTGGAAAAAACACCCTAATAATAAAGGGCCCAGTGGGGGCAGTGGGACTAGGCCTAAAAGGCCTACGATAGTTTTATGGCGTTTTTTACTTGTTTTTTTAAAAATCTTGGGTTGGGTACTTTGGGGGAGTTTTAGCTATCCCTGTGACTCGATCGAAAAAAACCCTTTAATTTGTTTTTTCTTTTCCCCATTTTGACAGGCCCCTGATTGGGGAATTTTTTGTGCCCTAGGGGCCCAGTGTTGATTATAAATTTGAGGCAGGGGCCAATGCCTAGGGCCCAAAGGGCCCATGTATTAAAAAGTTTGCCTTTTTAGGAGGGCTAGGGGTAAGCCTACGTTCAAAGTTTACAATTTACAAAAGTCTAGGCGTGGGGCCCTACAGGGTTTAAAACTAACAGACCTATGGTAGGCCTATCGAAAAATGAGGGTGGAATGAAATCGACGTAAGCCCCTTCAGTAGGCCTCCGCCTACCCATACAGAAAAACCGGGCCTAGGCCTAGGCCTGCCAGTCTTCTGTAAAACGGTGTAAGTCATTAATTTGCTTATGCTTGGGCTAGGCCTACCTACCTAGGCTAGCCTAGGCCTATTCTTTGCCCGCGAGAAACTACGTAGGGCCTAGCTGAGGCCTCGACGCACTTTTCCTTCTTCGGTTGGTATGGGAAATAGGCTGGCCTAGGCTAGGCTAGGCCTAGCCTAGGCCTAGTACTTGGGGAGGGAACTTTCTAAAAGAACGGTTCCTTTTTCCCGGAACTTTTAAGGAAACTTGAGTTTCTTTAGTGTTGAGGAACTTTTAAGTGATCATTCAATGAATTTTTTTAGAAAGTTCCTTAAAACGTTCCAATACTATGATGAATAGGGCCTAGGCCCTAGTCCAATTTTGTCCCTTAGCACCACTTTTCAGTAGGCTTAGGCCTATCCGTTAGAAAAACGACCTTGCGTATAGGCTAGGCCTAGGCTACGTATCATTCATTATTTCCATATCATAAAGCATCATTCACAATCAGTTCTAAGTGTAAGGCGCAAGGTCTAAGGCGTAAGGCGCAAGTCGTAAGAAATGCTAGGCGTTTACAACAACCAAAAAACCATTTTTTCATTGCTCCTGTGTATTGCGCATGCGCGTACAGTCAGCTGTGGAGTTTCCCCTTGTTCGGATTGGCTCGTCGTAAGAAACCGTCGTAAGAATTGGGAAATTTTGGGAAATTGTTACGACATAAACCATACGCCTTGCGACTTGGGAGGGTTTGTTGTGAACGTTCTGTTTAAAAATACATACTCGGCAATACAAATTTTTAAAGCCTTAGGCCTTGCGCTTACGCCTTAGAAACTGATTGTGAATGATGTTTTATGTATCATCATGGATTCATGCCCCTACCGCTCACTGTGCTCTGACAGCCGTATGCATGTTTGCAAGTTGCAGGTCGGTTACTCTACAGTCGCATTAACAAACTTTAAAATAAAAGGAACTTAAGTTCTTTTTATGAGGAACTTGAATGTTTGGTACTTGGGCCTACGTAGTTGTTTTTTTTTTTTTTTTACTCAACCTACAAAACCTTTAACGTCGCTATTTAAAACAGAAAATGACTTTTAATGGAAAAGTCCCTTCGTTTAAAATAGCGACTTTAAGGGTTTTTGAATTTTTTTTGTTACTGTTAGGCCTCACCAAAACGTGATGATTCTATTTTAGATTTTTGGCGCTGGAAGTAATAAAATAGTACACAATGATTTTGTTCTTGACTTATTTATCAATGGTGAGTGTTTATGTTGATTTTGTTGAAAAAAAAGGGTTTATTGAAAGTTGGGTCACACCAACTACGTAAGTAGCCTACCTACCGAATGTTTAGGGGTAAGGGTGTAAAAAAGGAACTTGAACTTTATAAAAGTTCTTTTTTTAATTGATTAACTGAATCTTTGAAAGTTCCTTTTAAAATGGAACTTCCCCAAGTATGGGTATTGGGGGCGCATTTGATAATGAAAGTCCCACAGAGAGACAGAGTGCGCGCGGTCACGTGATGGAGAGAACAGACAGCGCTCTGAAAGCTGGCATTATCAAACGTGATTTGAAGTAGCAACGCGCTTTTTTCAAAAATCAAACCTTGCCAGAACATGGAAGATGAAAGGGATGCACGGGGGAGGCCTACGACAAGCAGTGTTGGGGAAGGAACTTTTAAAAAGAAAAACGCTTCTCGTTTAACGCGTTCTTTTTTTTGTGAAATTTCAGTGACTTACTCTTTTTTTATGAATGAACTGAACTTTTAAAAAGTTCTTTTTGAGAACGAAACTTTTCAGTTTTTAGAAGTTCATTGAAAGTCTTTCCGTGCGTCGAGGGACCGTCGGGCCGCCGCCGTGACGCTTAAAACAATAACAAATCGTTGTTCCATCGTAGGCCTACGTTGACGCACGTTCAGCTGTTATGATAAGGTCACGTACGATTCACGAAGTTAAAACGATGCACACAAATAATTCGGAAAAAAATCTTGGAAGCCTAAATGTGGCTAAAATGCTAAGTATCTGCCATAATTTTACCAAGATGGTCGACGAGAATGTTAGTCAAATCTCAACACGATCAAAGGACCAGCTTAACACTTTAATAAATAAATAAATAATAAATAAAAATAAAATAAATTTATTTAGAGTCCTACCCACCAGTTATATAACTATTTTCAGTGGGGGACATGTAATTTAAAGGACCCAAAAAAGCCCCAGTAGGCCCCGACGCAATGACCGAGTGAACGATAACCCAACCAAAATCGATAAATTCGTAATAGGGAAAAATAGCAATCATGGTATGGACAAGGCGAAAACACGCGATCAACGCCAGAATCACAAGGCCAATCGAACAACTCTGAATTTTTTATGTGCTTGATCGAACCTGGACCTCCTGTATTGGACGCGATTACGCTAACACTAGACTAACGAGCCCCTATAAGACTCAAACCGCGAGTAGTTTGGTACTCGGAACACCCCTTATGTTGTCCTTTTGGGTTTTCTTCATTTTACGCCAAGCCTTTAAAAAAAATAGAGTTTTTTTTTTTTCAAAAAAACTTTTTAAAAGAACTTAGTTATATTTTAGGACGAACTTTAACTTTCAAAATTTTAAGTTTTAAAGAACTGAAACTTTTTAAAAGTTCATTTTTGAGCTGTGATGAACTTTTAAAAGGTTCATTTAAAAAAAGAACTGACCCAACACTGACGACAAGAAATTTATAAGCTATCCCCTTTATTGTACACAGCCGTGACAATAAAAATGATAATTTGCACTCAAGCTTATTAAACATATTGAAAAATTTAAACTCGAAATTTACATGCTTTTTCCTTAAGTTATGTACGACGTCGATGTGTTTAACCATTTTAACTACCCCATCTAAGATTTTGGATGTGTATCGCGCTGCTGAGAGTGAGATGGTGAAGCTAATTTGAAAATTTGAATTTCGTGTCTTGAATGGAGAGGACTCCGACGCTCGCTCGAATTTCACCTTGCGAGTTGCGACTGAAGAGCTCTCCGAGCGCATCGCTCCGGCAATATCAAACACGACGGAGCGCGCTCGGAAGCCATTATCAATCCCCACTAAAAGACTCGGCGGAGCGATCGGAGAGCACGGATTGCATTATCAAATGCCCCCTGGGTATGGGCCAACTTTCTAACAAGGGGTGTAAGTGTAACATCGCAGTGTTAAAAAGTTGGCCCATACCAACCGAAGACGTAGGCATACCGCGTCGACTGGGCAGTAAGGCTAGCCCTATATTCTTCCCTTAGGCCTCGGCCTCGGCCTCCAACTTAGTTACGACCTTTGTATGAAATAGGCTACCTTCCCATAGCTAGGCCTAGGCTACTACTAGGCTAGGGTAGGTAGGCCTAGTTAGGCCCTACACAAAATTATGTTAAAGCCTAGATGCAGGGTATTAAACAGCACCGGCATTCTGAACGATATTTGGGTTCAAAAAAAGCGATTGACAGGCAATAGAGTTGTGTCATACCGGTACTCTCTCTTTGTGCGGCGCTCGCCAGTTGGCCCCACCGTATCATTGTTGCCAGGTTTGCTTTACTGACTGAACCCATTTAATATAAATACAAAATACATGTTTTAACCTTGCAACATTGTATGCGATGAAGGCAAAAGCGTGGCGCGTGCCAAGATTGGTTGAACCCTTCGGTTCTTGGGTAATAGCTGATCAATATAGAGTCTATTCACGGCCGTTCTTTAAAAAAATCTAGTGCTGTTTTATACCTGCATAGACTAGTTAGGTTTTGCCCCTAGCCCTACAACATTAATTTGCCAAGGAGACATAGGCGTGCCTGCTCTAGGCTAGGAACTATTTTGGTCCTATTTGGGTAATTGAGCATTCACATCCATAAACCAGAGCTGACATTTTAAATTTTGGAGTGAATAGTCGTATGGTCAGCCGTATTATTAGTGCAAAATTAGTCGTAGGGTTTCTTTCGACGATACCCCTAGAACTAGGCCTAGACCAATAACTCCAAATATCACAGTGCAGTGTGGCAGAGTGGTAGCGCGTCCAAATTCTATGCGAAAGGTTGGCGGTTCAAATCTTTTTTAGCCTGTATTTTTTTTTTTGCCATCTGGGGTCCATGTTTTTCTGCTCAAATGATTTCACTAGCCTACATTGGTCTCGTCGCAAACACAATTCTATGTCAGAAAGTGTTTAAAAGTGCTAGGCCTATTTGCAGTGTTGGGTAGGAACGGAACTAAACAGTTCCAGTTCCTAGGAACTAGTTCGTTCTTTAAGGAACTAAGTAATGCCATAGTTCCAATTTTCCAGGAACTGTAACTTATTTTTATAAGTTCCAATTATATAACTTGACTGTACCAATTATTTAACCCACCGGCTTACCTGCCAAATTACCTGGCCGTCGGATCGACGGACTGGAACAGCGCGCTACATTATCGGTCTTTATGGGCTCCCGGTATAAAAGAATGGGTCATCATATCGCCAAGAGATCACGCTCGATGTACTACTCTACGCACTTCGCTGCATCCAACAAATTTTTGGCTCGTATCTAGGTCAAGTTTGAGCGTTTCTATGCTTTAAAGGAATGATATGTTTGCATTCGGGGGCGGTATGATGGCGCGCGAGCTATGGCGGCGATGGCAATGTGCAATATTTTGCTGTTATGACGATTACTATGAGGGGTGTGTTATTTTGACATCAAGAAAAATTTGCAGAGAGAGTTCATAACCTTTTGGCCTTTATTCAGGCTACATTTCAGAATTTATTTGAAGGAAATTGGTTCTTTTTTGTAGGAGAGTAAACTTTTTAACTGGAATACGCTCCGCACCCCCTTTTTTGGCAAAAATAAATAAATTTTAATGGTAGCGCGCCACAATTTTTAAAGTTAAGCTCATGGGTTAAGGATGTATGAGCCAAAATAGTTTACTTACAAGATGAAGGGATTGTCAAATAGGTAGGCCTAAGCCTACTCTGTTTCCTGGAAATCTAAAATTTGCCTCCATTTTTTTCTAAATACTTGTCAACCCCCTCCCCCGTGGGTTTCTCACCATCATTAGTCACATTGACAGCTAAACTTCATTCTTTTCAATACAATCATTCTTGATTTTTTATGAATGATCTTTGGGTTGTTGCGTCGTGTCGATGATGAGGCACTTCTCCACGTTTTGCAATCCACATCGGTGGTGAACACGACACAACGCAAAAAACCCAAAGACATTAAAAATGGATTCACAGGTAGTGAAGCCTACAAGCTCATCCATATAGGCTAGCCCTATATTTTTTTCCTCCAAATCTCAACCATATTTTATGCATTCTTTGCAAATAGACCTAGGGCCTACTTGGTTTTAAAGTAGAAATTCTGATAGCCACTAATCATTGACCCTCTCGAGAAGATCTAAAGAAAAATGGTTATTGAAATAATGAGGAACTTTTTTAGGAACTTGGTTCCATTTGAAAAGGGAAATTAGGACGCCGTAGTTCCTTTTATTTTGAAGAAATTTGGGAAATGGAAAAAGTTCCTTAATTCTTATGAGGAACTTGGCTGGAACTAGGTCCATTTTTAAAGGAACTTACCTAACATGCCTATTTGAAGGAAAAACCTTATCTCTACACCTTGACATGTAGGTAGCCTAAAAAAGGACTTAAGTTTAAAATAGCAACGTTAAAGGTCTTGTTGTTTTTTTTTGTTACTAAAAATAAAAGCAAAAAAGGACGACGACATGGGGCAACCGAAAAAGGGCTTTCGTTAAAATAGCAAAGTTAAAGGTCTTGAAGGTTTTTTTGTGTGAATAGCCAGTGGTATTGCTGGGCTTTGCAATAGCTGTCACTGTCAGACTATTAAATTTTACTAACTTGGGTAGGAGGCCTAATAAAGTTATTATTTGTTCCAGGGTTTTTATAGCCCCTCAAACTGAACTGCTTATTCAACTACATATCTACAATGACGGGCGAATTTACGAGAGCAGTGTTAAAAAAAGTTGTGGCTCAATATGCCAGGGCTATTGGTTGGCACTCAATTCACACCACACCTCTGGAAGTCATGGTGGATGTTCTTACACCGATTCATCCAGAAAGTGTCGAGGAAGGCAGTCAACTATTCACATGATGTGAGTTTCAACCCATTTTAATTAAAGGGATCGTTCACCTCTTTTGTAAAAGGTTTAGGGTACACAGACATCTATTTACCTAAGTAGACTCCATTTACAACAAATGATTAACCAAAAATAATCGTAGTAACGCTAAATTAATTGTCAAATGTGCAAGAAATTTCCTTCATCTTCCCCACTTATCAGTCGTGGGAAAAAGTGCACGAGTAGCGGCGACAGAGTGTCGAGGCGGGCTGCGTCATCTTTTTGGGCTATCACTTAGCACGCGACACAAAACTTTGAAGGAAGGTAGAGGATAAGACATTGATACTCGGTTTAAATTAGGTCGAAACAAAACACATGTGCACTCTCAACCCGGCTGAGATGGATTTGGTAATTTTTTGGGTTGAATAACGTAACATGTAGGGAGTAGGCCACATCTGTTATTCACACAAAGCAAAATAAAAAATACGCCCATACAAAACTTGTAATCTCGTGTATGGAGCACAGCAGTCATGTCACTGTTTACAATAGAATAAGCAGAAGAAGGTGAATAACATACCAATAAGGTGCACTTTCAGTCTTATCTTGAGTCTTGACGATGACTGTTTTTGTGTACTTTGGGAAAGATCATATTTTCCCTTTAAAAAATTTCATTATTGTCTTGTCTTGTCACTGCGCTAGGTATGGCCATTCCTTCCATTAGCACAAGTATCGAGTGATTATTACGAAATTATGAAATTCTGTTGTTTCGACAATCGACTTGTTAGATATACGCAAAATGTGTCCCCCCCCACCCCCCTCCCCGGGCTACCAGTCGAAAGATAAATATTAAATGCTGATGCACTATGCCGTACTCTTTTTATGTTGTCCAATATGCTGTTGACGGTGATTTTTTATCTATGTTTATGTTTAGAATGGTTCTAATATGTGCCAGCCTGCATCTACTCGAAAAACGATAAGCTATTAATTAGTAAGAGTAAACAAACACTGCCCGACAACCTACTCGTACTTTTTCGCATAGTATTGTATTATATCATTCATATTACTCAATACTAGTATATCATACTAGTAATAATTAGGTGAGGTGTGGTATGTATACAGTCAGTGTTACTGATATAATATTGTATCTCTTTACGGTGCATTATAATAGATAGATAGTACAAGCGTAACACACGAGACTTATTCGGGAGGTCCCCGGTTCGAATGTTCGATACTTGCCACTGGCAACCTGACATTTACGTTTTACGAAAACTGACGCTATCCCATAGCTACTTTATTACAGTTTTGTTTTTCATGAACAAGTGTTGTTGACCAGTTGTTATGTATTGTTAGTTTATTGTGAACGCGGGTCTTCCGCTTTGGTTTTAGTAGAACAGACTATTTCGACAGATAGACCGGGACCTGCCTCGCGCGTTACACATCGCTAGTGGATGTGCCGTGTTGCAACACATCGCCACTCAAGAACAGCGCGCATGAGCAGCGGCGATGAATTTAAAAAACCCCTATTGACGTTTGGTCGGAAATATACCCAAACAGTACTTATGTTTTTTTTTTTGATATAAGCTCATTGTTAAAGGGTGAACGGACACTTTAAGGTGGTAATTTATTGAGGGGTTGTCTGACCTTGCCCAGTAGAATGTTAATGTAGGCCTCCTATTTTTAGGCAAGGCTTAGCATTTTAAAACGATACACTGAGTGTAGCTCAAGCCCTCACATTTTTGGCATCTAGACCTAAATGGCTACTAATATTTTTCCAGAGTAGGTCCTAGTAAAAGGTCCTATAGGGGTCATTCCATGTCAAATCAACCAAAAAAAATAAAAAAATTTGGTGACCATCTCCGATTTGAATAATTTTGCAATGTACTGTGAAAAGATATCACAAAACCCAATTTTTTTTTTTTTTCGGTCAAGTAGTTTCCCCGAGATAAGGGTACCAATTTTTAAGTCCGCAATCTTCCGAGCGCGGAAAATTCCACGGGTTCTAAATAAATGTTGCCCATAAAGCTATAATGTTGAGTGATAGCTTGAATGAAAGGAATTTAAATATCTACCAACTACAGTAAAAAATGAGTTATTTACTCAAACAAAATTTATTGTGAATAAACATGTCTGAGGCAAAGGTCAATATCATAAAAGCTCCATCTTGGATTAGTTCAAATTGGTATAAGTGTTGCTAAACAACCAAGTGCCCATAAAATTTCAGGTGGGCCACTTATAAAACAAAAGATACATCCAATTTAAATGACTATTTTTGTATTGTTTATTTGTCCCTCATGTTTACAACATTGAA
>JAMZAV010008298.1:0-41340 GCA_024449915.1 Sweltsa coloradensis
ACAATAAAAACAAAAAGGGTTTTTTTGGTTGGAATGCGGCCACAAAATGACTGTAATGCTAAGGTACAATAAAAACCAGAGAGCGGAGCGGAACGAAACACGTCTCCTCCGACCAAGGACATGGTGTGTTTTTGTGTGTGTGTGTGTGTTGAAAATTGCATTATTTTGTAAATATTTCTTGTAGTATTGTTATTTTATTTTTATTTATTTGGTATTTTGTGTAAGGCAGTGGGAAACCCCACAGTTTTTTGGCTTCAAGCCCCTTCTGGCTCCCTGTCTTTTTTTTTGTCATATTCAAAGGCAAATAAATAATAATAATAATAATAAAATAAAAAATAATAATAATAATAATAATAAAACTTTTGAAATAGGGCATTTTTTTTTGTTGTAAATTTTTAGCAAAATACCAAAAAAATGTTCAAGAAAATCGTAAAAAATCGCAAACCGAAATTTCCCAACCCGGGATCACAGCCACAAAAAAACCCAAAAAAATTCACGGTGTCATAGTAGAGGGGCAGATCCTTTCTCTAAAAAACTGTTTTGTACATTTTTGTTTGCGTAAACTTCGTCGCATGATTGTTGCATTGTTTGTTAAGACAGTATTCACCGCCGCCTTTCTGCAGGCTGTGCGCTTACGGCGCAGGCTCTTATCCGCACTAGCCAAGGAATCTAGGCCCTTTGCCCTTACGACTACGAACAATCGTTTTTACCAAGCAATTAGGTGATTTTAAAAGCGCGTTTAGAATGGGGAAAAAAATCTGTCAATAATTTTTATGAAGAGCTACAAGATTATGATTGTTTACAAAAAATTGTAACTCTTAAAAAATACTCAAAAGTTGTGACACGGCAGTCTTATAGATTTTTATACCCACTACCTATTAGGCCCCCTACTTTTTTTCGAGCGTGTACAATTAAGCGGGTGATTTTTAAAATGGCATTAAAATTTTGGACCTAAAGAAAAAAAGAATCTAAGGAATCTTAGCTCTTTTAGGGTGAAGAGGGGACGTGTTTTAAAGGGGTGAAAGGCAGTTCTCTCTTTAACACACTCCTTATTATCGGAAATGGCCCACCCCCAAAAGCATTGGCCAGACAATTCGAAGGTATTGCTCGGGATGATCTGCCCCCTTTATTTCAAAATTTTGAGGACAAAGGTTGGATTGACTTGGGACAGCGAAAAAGAATTGAAAATTCCATACAAACCGTTGGGCTCACGGACAAGCCGTGTCCAATATTATTACTGGTAAGCTTTGGGTCATGTGTTCAAAAGTGGACGCTTATAAAATTTGCTTCCCCTATTAATTGGGGCTTATCAAAGATACAAAGATCTGTTTGGAGGATGGTGTCTACCTTATACGTCTCGTTCAGATCACCTGCTCCCCAGTAACCAACTACGAACTCCATTTTTCGTGACTGCTCCAGGAAACCATCAACAACACATTGTATATTAGAGAATCTAGGTTTCCCGATAACCTCTTAGGCCAAAACACCATTTTCTTACAACACTACATCAAGATTAATAAACCATGTATGGTCCTTTGTAAGACTCTGGACAATGCGTTTTGAGTTCCATATATCCAGACTATTTCAAAGAATGCACAGAGGTTCTTCCAAGAACACTATAAATGTACAAAAAAACGCTGTCCAGAGAAACACCAATACCTGCAAGCAAGTTACTTTGCAAATGGATATTTTGGAACCGATGCTGTGTTGATAAATGGTACTAGCCTATCATCCTGAATGTTTTCAGACAGAATGTAAACAAGCCCTTGGCAGATGCTTGTGTAACACCAAGAAGCCCTAATGATTGGAAGCACCAATGCACGTTTCGTGGTACAAACTATAGCAAGGACAACATTCGTTTATTATACAGTTGACATTGATCTTGAAATGCTTATGATCATTGCAATAGCGTCAGTCAAGGATAAAACAACATTTGAGTTTGTAATCGGAAAGCAATGGCACATGGAATATAATATATGAACGACAGGGTTGTGTTGTGATCCGAGTAGACGATCCAATGAAGTAGTTTGCGTTATCTATAAAGATCTTCAAGATTACCAAACCGTCATCCAGTTTACTAAGTCGATTTACAATACCCTGCTTTGGCAATCAAGCTAGTCACACAGTTAAGACCAGAAATGTTAAGAAGTGATATGCGTCAATATGCTTGGACTTTTGGTAGAGGGAAAAATTAACGTGATACCTATATTGTTGCAAAATGGTAAGTGACATGCATGTGTTGGGGCGGTGATAGTTCAATTTTCATCAAAATCATTCTCATGCATAGGATTTCTACTCAATTTTTTTTTAAAGGGGGGGGGGGGGGGGTAGGAGTACTGTCTAAGGCCAATTATTTCGTTTAGCTTAGATCACACCTTTAAAAAAATACTTCAAAATATTTAGAATTATTAATTTGATTTTTTATTGGCAAACGGCAACCATAGTCTTATTTTTAATTTATGTGTAGTGTTATATTTGTACTTGTAGGAATACTCTCGTAACTTTTAATATGTGTTATTAACAATCGGTTTGTTCTACCTAATTTATTTTGCACTATCGTAGAGAAAAGGTAGTTTATCATTAGAGTTAGGCCTACATCATTGGCTCATAGCTTATTATGTTTTTGTACAATATATCACACAAACGTACATGTCTACTTGTTAATATTTTTTTTCCGAAGTATTGGGATTGAAGTATGGTAGCCTATAGTCAGGTTCACTATGCCGTACAAAAGACTCTTGTAGGAGTTTTTTTGAGGATTGAGCAAAGTACCATATTTTTTGGAAACTTGAAACGTCTTAGGAATCAAAAATTCCATGCAAAAAATACAACAAAAACATTACATTAAATTTGATGGCTTACGTGTGCATGCCACAGGTCATATTTGTCCGTGAAGACTCTTTAAGCTATCTTAAAATATCTGATTGGAAAGGCCTATATTTATAATATATAATGGTATATACTTCATAGCATCGTCTCGTAAACACAATATAGAATTTTTAGATTATAAAACATAGACTTTAAGCAGAACAGCTGTCAAATTAATTACCCACTTTGTATAGCCGTCAAATTCATTGTTATACCCCCGCTCTCCCGTAATACACTGAAATTTGAATTGAAGGGGAGGACTGTATATTACATATTATATTCACAACTTGTGGTGTGATTTAATCCAGATTCATCTCTGGGATAAACGTTTGGGTGAACCAAGCTACTTAAATGAACGGGTTGTGGCGGATTGCCTCTCAACACACACTCCATTAGTTAGTCTAGTTATAGGGTTTAAGGGCAAACAAAACACTAAGGTTATGTCAGTGCCGTATTCTCTTGTCAGAATGGCATGTTTTTTAAAAAAAAATCCTTTGTACAAGCCTGTGTTGATTTCAGGTATTTTAAAAAAATTGGGTATTTGTTCTCAGTCATCTAGCAAAAAATTTCTTTTAAAATTTGAGGTTTAGTGTTTAAAACCATTCCTCTCGTCCATGTGTTGAGACATTCTAGTAACCAATATATTTGTGTGCTCGTCACAGTAGAATCTCACCACACTGCTCCACAGGGGGGGGTCTTTTCACCTTTTTAAAAGGTCTCCTTGAGTGAGAGTGTGTGTCCAATGCGTAGACGGGTCAGAAAACCACTTCGCGTCGAGAGAGCGCCATGAGAGATCCAAGGTGTTTACATCGCCTTTTAGTTTAGCAAAGCTTTTATGTTTGCATGGGTTATGCCATTTACCATCCATCATTCCAACATCCATGTACGTGCTGTGAAATGGCGTTAGTAGCCATTTGTGGGTGGGAAACCCCCCCCCTCCCTCCTGTACAGAAAATTCATTGGTGACTGGAAAAAAACGCATCAGGGCGATGACATTTCCAGTAAAACCAGGCATTACAAGCAATGAAAATAAACCGTTTGCAAGGTAGGTAGGAATTTATATAATTATTTATCACTTACATATTTAATGGTGAAGGGTCTATTTAATAGAGCAGATGCGTTTTAAAAATTAAGGAATTGGATAGGGAATATAATTTGGCAGTATGATCAGACAGACAATGCCACAGACTATCTTTTTTTTAAGGATGACCTACATTGGTCTGATAGTGCTTTTGGAATTGCAGGAGACAAGTCAATTTAAATAACTTTTTAAATATGTTTTTTAAGTTAGTAGAGGCAAATAACAAAAGTTTATTATTGGAGGCATACAACAAAAAAATCAAGCATAGTCCGGGATTTTTAACACCCAAAATGAGAGCAAAAACCTTTCTTGCTCCTCCTATATAATAAATAAATACAATCTTATATTTGTTAAATTATATTTTATATTTATAATGAGTCTTAGCTGCCTATAATGGTGTTACTACTATCCAATGTACATACCCCGTCATATTTGTAACCTAAATATTCCATTTTAGAGATAATGGCCCAAACTCAATAGTCAACCATAGACTTTGTGGGTATTTCAAAATGTCATATGTATCACATGGCTTATTAAAAAATGTTAACATGTTATTGTTTGCGAAAAAAAGCACAATCTGAATTCAACAATCCCACCATCATAGTTACTTGTTGTGTATTGGATTGCCTGTATTTAAGGCTTAATTAAACTTTATTGGTGAAGACTTCCAGCTAACTTTTTAAACTTTTCTCTTTCAAAAAGGCACTTTTATGTACCTCACTAATTACCTTAATTTGTCCAATTTAAATATTAACGTGTTGTAGCCCACCCGTTTGTCAGAATCGCTGGGAGGGATAATTGAAAAACTGACGAACTAGACAGTAGAAAGTAGTAGGTAACTTACATCCTTTAAAGTGATTTGAGCATGTTTCAAGTCATTTTTGTGTTTCACCAAAGAAGGAAATGCTTGTACCCCAACCAAATTTGGTATGTGTTGTCAGGTAATCTCAAATCCCCTCGCCGATGTTGATTAGTGTTTCATCATATCGCGAACATGACGGTTATGGGTAAATACCTCGAAAATGAACCACCAACTTTGACTGCTGTATATAGTTGCCTTGATGTGTGTTTAGCGCACATACGTGGCTTGGCGGAGGCGCATCCTAACCCCCCCCCGGTGTCAGCACCTAGATGGTGCAACCACCACGTGCATGCCCACGGGCCGTAATTAAAGTGCTGTTTAAAATGACGTTTCAATCTACCAAAAGTTTTCAAGTTTATTAATTTTAAGTATAAAATCAACCAAAGGAAATTAATATTAATTATATTATCTATTTAAATACAAGTAAAAAACGTGCAGAGGATGCTTAAAAATGGTGCAACTAGTAATATGATTACACTAGAGTTAGCACAGTTAAGATGCAAAATTCTCAGGCAGTTAAAGTAACGAGAACAATCATTTGACTATGTTATAAGCAGGTTACAAGATAACGGTTTTTTTAATGTTATATTATTAGATGACACTATCGCAGATCACCAAAACTAATGTAGCCATGGAATTATATCTGACCCAACAAATGAGAATGAGAACTGATTGAGAAAAATATCGAAAATGGGTAATCAAATATCGAGATTCAAAAAATTGTTCCAACCAAATGAAACAAAGGAACTTTCTTTAGAAGACCGGAGAAAAGAAAAATGGAATGAAACTTGGAAAAAACATTTTCAGTCATTATGTAAAGTTACGTAATAAAGACAAATTTAACGGATATCTTTTCACGACCACCGCTTGTACCATTTTTAGTAAAGTAATTAATAAAAGATGACAAAAGTTTTTTAAATCTGTCATATCTATGAGTTTAGTTTGTTGTTTTTCACTGTTGCGGCTGTTGTTAAATGAGTGACTAGCGTTGAAATTAGCCCACCATAACATTACAGTCATTTGTTAGTATGTTTAATTAACCCACCTAGGTTATAGATATTTTTATATTCAAGCATGGGGGGGGTTGTTTCAGATTCTTAAAGATAGTGCCCTCGGTCCATGTGGATCCGCCGACCAAACGCGTTTACTTAGGAGAACGAGTTTTCAGGTTGCCACCCCCCCCCCCCCAACTTAGTCCGTGATTCCTAGGAGCGAGCTAACTTGAGCTCGAGAGGTTGCGTGGCCATGCAGGCCAACATGAGCGCGCCGAACTAAGATCCAGCGCGGGGTGATCACGGGGCGAGCGAACGCCCATCAATCATACATCTCTATTACAAACAATTTCAAAAACACAATATGAGTAACCAGCGTTAAAGGTGCTGGGCTCTCAAGTTAGCAATTATACTACCATTTATATGTATGGAACAGGGCATTGTTTTAACCAATCAAACATCTTTCTAGAATCAAAGTAGTCGAATCCCCATACTGCCCTGTAGTGAGGACACTGTTCCAAACTGGAACCACAATTTTCTTTCAATGCCCCTTATTTAATGAGGAAGAAAATATATTTATAGAAAGATTAATTGTCTTGAAAATCGGTTTGTAAGGTATCCCTTACTGGACGTTATTTTTATTGACAAATACACTTAATATTTAAGATATTTCCTGTCATAACAAGTATGATGAAAGGTTGGACCTTAGAAACATTCAAGATTTGCAAAAGTGCTTCTGCGTCTTATCTAACCCATATATCTATAATACTGTCCTTAGTGAGTATGATTGTATTTGTCATAAATCCAGGCTCTGAGGGCACCCTGCTATCGCGGCTCTAATAGGTCGAGTTAAACATGGGTTAGTATACCTCTACGAGCCCAGAGCGAGAAGATTGTGTAGTAGTCACCCCACTATTCCTAGGCTTTAAAACACCAGCCAGTTTCTTCCACATTAAACATATACTCGACAGTGGAGAGTCTGCCTCGTCTGCGACGAGTCCAGGTGGCAGTCAATAAGGTGCGGGGCACGGGGAGGTCATTATATATGCTGCTCGAATAAGTGCGTTTAGGTTTTTTTATACATTGCATTCATGAGAGCAGCACAATAGAATCATGAGTTGTAAATATCATTTTGTTGGTTGGCAAGTGCTGTTGTGGTGGCATTGTTTGTTTCTTGTCGACAAAATACGGTTAACAAAATTATGGATAATTAAGCTATCACCCAGACCTATTTCAGTCACACAATACTAATATTTTGCGTAAATACGACTCGGCACAGCAACAAGAAAGAAATCATGAAAATTTTACATGCAGAGATCCAGACATAAGTCCACACCAACAGATTAATGTGTATGCAAAACGAGATGTCAGAAAACATATAAAAACATCAGAATATATCTGATAGTCTTTAGAATAATAGAGCCATTGAATCACTGACCGCCACCCCCCGGCTCACAGTCATGGTAGGCCAGCCTGCGACATCTACATTCTTACTACATTTGGGTATTATTATACCGAAAGTATTCAGCCATGCATGGTACCCAGTAGCCAACAACCTGCAAGGTGGTCGACGTTGAATCTAATGGGCGGCCCGAAAACAACATTCGGATTTAAAATAACAATTAAAAATTAATTGCTACAAGCTAGATGAGTATTTCAAAAGATGAGTGGAACAACATGTATTTAGATGTACTACATCAAATATGACTAGATAATCTGGGATCTTCAAATTCACCACGCTAATATCGCTACCTATACAGAGTTAGTAGTCGTAATATTCAAAATATGTTAAACAGAGCCAAGGACTTTTGAGGACTTCTTCCTCTCTATCTCGAGGGCTGTAATCCTAGTGTCGTGAGCTACTTGGGCGATGTCTTTGCACCACTTGATCAACAACACGCTGTTGGTGCAATTTCAACTTCCTCTCAGGCGAATTCGTCTGAGGTGGAGAGGACAAACAGGTTTCACCCTCAGAGCCACCAAAGTGTTGCCATGATCAAACGCCGAGATCAGAATGATTCACTGACAAAGCACCACAGAATAGGGAGTAAACAAAACATCCAGTCTGGACAGAATCATACATTCTCCTGAAAAACTAACACATTTTGAACAGAACGAGGCTCTCATCCACACGATGAACAGTAGAACCTGACACTTTCTGGACCCATCAATCTCAAGTTATGTACAGACAGAAACAGACTTGAGACCAACACTAAACATACAAACACTTCCCTGACAAGCAGGACAGAATAAAGAGTCAAACAAACCTCCCAGCCTGGATCAGAACAGACAAATATCGGCAACTAACACATTGAACAGAACGAGGCTCTCATCCCACACTTGACAGACTGACACTCCCGAACTATCACACCCCTCAAGCGTACAGACAGAACAGACTGAGGCCAACACTAACATAACAAACACTTCCATGAAAAGAGGACAGAATAAAGAGCAAAACAAACCTCCCAGCCTGGGACAGAAAAGACAATCTCCTGAAACCAACACATGGAAACAGAACGAGGCTCTCATCCCAACATGAAACAGGAACCTGCTACACTCTCCGAACATCAACCCCTCAAGCTGTTACAGAAGAACAGACTGAGACCAACACTAACATAACAAACACTTCCCTGACAATGCCAGGACAGAATAAAGAGCAAACAAAACTACCAGCCTGCCGGATCGGAACAGACACATCTCCCGAAGTTCAACAAATATAAAGAGGAACGATGCGAGAATGTTACAGTAAAGGACTTGGTGAAACAACACATTCAGCAATGACAGAAGCAACTCCGTGTACTGTGGAGGCCAACACGAACAGACGTAGTAGCGGAGACAAAACAGTCAACACGTACGCCAGCGACAAGAACGACAGACGACTGCCGAGGCGAGCGCTGTGCTTCAGCCTGTGTGTGAGCTGAAGGGGTAGTCCAAAGGTGCGGTGGCGGCAGGTCATATCGATTGCTGTACGTATAAGTGCATTAACTTTCTATAAATTGTGTGATGGCAATAGCACGTCCTAGGAGCGGACAATTACATAAAGCCATTGTGATATAATTTCACCTAGGTCCACCAAACGGGGAGCCAAACAAATGGGCATGGATTAAAAGGCCGGAAGAAGAAAGTGACTCGAGAACCAAGAAAAGCTGAAACTGTAACTAAAATTCACCACAATGGTAGTGATGAAGCATTTTTATTCATGTTTTGTATTATTTTTGATATTATTTATTATTATATTATTATTTGATTTTTGTTATATCTGCCCGCTAGCGGCGTCCGAGGTAGCATACGGAAACCCGTCTCGACGCTGACGAACAGTACAGCAGCGTAAACTGCCTGCTTGTGCATGGCCTCCTGGAACGATTCTTAATGAAAGATGTTCTCGACACTGTCCGCCCCACTTGCGATACGATCCTATTATGCATGGACCTTTTGTTGTACCCGTTAAGACATCGCACCGCTGTCTACCGTCCGGGACTGTCAGGGTAATCCGCACAGAGTCGTCGTCGACGGGGACGCCTTCGTCCAATCATCATCAAGTTGTGTCAGATATCGTCAGAAATCAAACTCTGGAGCGTTAAGAGGGCGGCTGGCAAGAAGGAGCTCCTTATAACGTAGTCACTCACAAATGTTTGAGGTCGAAACTCTACGCCACTGCCAAGGAGATCGCCTGGCAAACGGAGAGTTCTGGACCCAGTATTATGTATTCAGTCGTGTTTGAGGCGCATCAACGGCAAAGATTATCGCGCCTCCAAGGATTATTTAGTTAACTATGTATGAATGTAAAATACGGTTAATAAGGTTTAAAATGTGTTTTTCATATCATTCGTCATAATAAGAATTGCCAAGGGTCGAGATATTTGTAGACAGCACCAAACGGGAAAAGGGTTTACATCATGCTAAGTTTGTCATATGTAGAAAATGTCAAATTACCAAATAATAATCATAATCATTATCAGGAAACCCCCCCGTTGCCAACATGTCGTTATAATGAATAGCCAAGTCAAACATTGTACGTCATGGATTTTTTATTTTATATGAACTGTCATAGTTTGTCGATCAGGATTGCTAAGGTTTAGAAATCTCATAAGTTTTCACTGTTTTCATAAGACAAAAGTTCTTCATCATGATAGATTTAAATTTAATTGGTAATCTCCAAACCATCATACTTAGAGCAAGTACAGGTCATACCAAATGATGAACGGATAGTCAACACATCACACGTAGTCGTGTAAAATCGGTCTAGGCCAATATTATCTATGTAAAAAGATAGCATGGGTGAGGTGGGTGTTGTGCCCCTATTCGTACTCGTGCTTAATACACAACCTCCTCACGACCGAGAAGTATGGAAAAGAAGGGGGTTTGCACCTTCAGTGAAAGGACATGGTGCATCACACGGCGCAGTTTTAGTATTCTGCCAAAGCAGTCCAACAATCCGTGCCTTAGTTTTCAACATTATGTTCTGAACCCATACTATGGACATCAGGAACAGGTAGAGCGTCCAAAATCTAGTTGATTTGCTTTTGCGTGCAGCCTTGGCTGCCAAGTCAGCCTCCCTCGTTGCCAGAGCATTTACCTACCATGACCCGGGGGACCCAGAGCTTTAGCAGAAAATGGATTTTGTAGCCTCTCGCAGGTAAGTTTAACATGAAGAACTGAATGTCAATTACTAAATAGGTGAGTAATGAGAACATGAAGTGGAGGTGCTGAGTACTGCAACTTTTATATGTATATGAACATACCATGAAGCGTCCCGCATGTCTTTGGTTCATAATATATCTCAAAGCTTGCTCGTATAGCATACATTCAGCAGTAAAAAAACAGAACCAATGTTCATGAAAGTCTGAAACCAAATATCCACTGCCGCCACAATAGTTAAGCGCAACCAACCTTCGAAGCTCGGTTTTAGATCCATTCAGTGAAAATGAATTTAAAGGTATGGTATTCGTGACAAAATAGACTTGAAAAAAAAGTAGTTTGAAAATTACATCTGATGTGTAGACTAAATAATCGGCAATTAAAGGTCGAAACCAAATTTTCAGGTTACGGAAGTGCATGAAGGTGTTTTCGGCTCAAAACGAAACGCAATGAGATTGGGTTCATCAACAATGTTAAAATTCTAAAAAGATGTCTACAAAAACGTAATCCACGACAGGAAGGGTCGCAAAAGGTTTGTATCGAAAGTGACGGACTAAATCTCTCATCAAAAAGAGCGTTTCTATGAGATTGGCTTGGTTTACGCATTGCCCGTGTATCTTCAATACGTATCGCTCCAACAAGGAGTTCCGTCTTTCTGCGAGGGACGTCCATTCCTGCCTCTAGCATACAGGCTGACGGACGGGCTTTCGTCCGAAATTGCACCCAGCGCCAGCGGAGAACAACTGTGGTGGACAGTAGAGAAGTTACAAAGATGAAATCACGGGTTCCGAAGAGTAGACCTACAGGCATAGTCCAGTTAAGGACCTAACCAATGTGAGCCTATATATGCAAAATACATGCCTGTCCGCACCCCATATGAAGTGTTACTAAGAACTTCTAAGGGATGTTTAATTTCACAACATACATCGTTTGCGCAATTCTGTGATTCGTTGGTATCTCCAATTTAGTTAAGTATCAAACTCCAAGCCAAGAACGCGAACGTGTAGGTTTAAATTCAAGTTGCACACCGTTAAGGGTAAAGACGTGGATCTACGTGCATATTCCGACTTGCGACATAAAGTGAATGCATTTGTGTTTATCACGGCAGAAACTTTTGTTGCCGCGTAGCCGCGGGCCCAATCACCGAGGTTGTTTCTAATGCAATCTGAGATGGTCGTTCGGCAACGGAAATGTTGACCGACCTATAGAAAATCCCTAAGTCGTCGATCGAATAAGTAGGACATGTGGACTTAGGTATGCACACGAGGGTGACATCGTTAATGCGACTGCAACCAGGGGATGTTCCAGTCGCCTATGTAATTAATAGCTGTGCTGCTGAGTTAGCTGTTCCCTTACTATTCTGTATAATCGTATGTTGTGGATTAGAACATACCCGGAGAGGTGGAAATGGGCAACATGTCACACCGGTTTTCATGTAAGTAGTGATAGGAATGGGGCTCTGTAATTATAGACCGATTTCACTCCTTCCATTTTTTCCAAAATTTATTTGGAAGTTCTTTGCATGTATTATTTTTTTTCTCATGTTAAGCCTTTTATTCCGGATGTGTCAGCAGGATTTATGTTAGTCGATCAACAGTTCCCAAATCTTGTTGGTTATTGTAACACAATGTCATCTGAAAATTTAGGAGCAGGGCTTCACAAGTGGATGCTTCTTTTATGTTTCCGACTTTCCAAAAGCTTTCGATTCTTTGTGAGTCATTCACTTCTATATACAAGCTGGAATCTCGTGCATATCTGCTCAATGATTAACTTATTGTCTTATTCACCTAACGGGACGTAAGCAGACAGTATCATCAAATGGATTTGTGAGTTCTCGGGTGTAAGAGGTTACGTTCGTTCAAGGGGTCCTCAAGGCTCCATTTTTTGGGGCATTTGTTGTAAACATTTTGTTTATGATTCTCCCAGTAGAGTTTTTCTCGTGTCTTATGTAATGCTGCTGACATCAAACTGTATGCTGCAGTTAAGATCTTTGCAAGGACTGTTTACAGCTTCAAGAAGCTTTTATAAGGTTATGTGAATGGTGCTCTTTTTGGGAAGTTGAATTTAAATTTAAAAAAAGGTTTTGTTTTTACTTTTACGACTAAAAAAAATCGAATTCACTTCAATTATTCTGTCAATAACGATACCACTTAATAGGTGTTTAGTGTAAATGATCTAGGTGTTTTGTTAACGTCTGATTTCTTTTAATGAACATATTATACTATTCTGTTAAAAGCTTTCAAGTTACTGGGCTTCGTTAAACGAAATTTTCAGTTTGCCTTTTCTCTAAAAATACAATTAGACGTATATACTTAGGATTAGTGCGGCCCAGTTGGAGTATGCAAGTATTACCCTGGTCACACATCAAAAGACAAAAATTGACAGTTTAGAGCGACTCCAGCAGCGGTTTTGTTAAAGGGTTTGTCACATCATAGCGATCCTACTTTTGTGTACCACAGAAGGAATTATGAACAATTATGTGTGGACTTGCGCTTGAAAGTCGCTCTGTGGTAGGGGCAGACTGCTGACCTCGTGTTTTTAAAAAAAGCTTTTAACCAAGGGGGTCGATTGCCCAGATGTTTAACAGTTAATTAATTTTAATGTGCCGTTGGGTAGGGCAAGACGTACTTATTTATTTTATCCTCCTAAGGCTAGGATTGATTTATTTTATTTTATTTATTTATTTAACGTCTATCCTATTCAGTTTTTAAGTTTAAAATGATTTAGCAAAGAAGGACAACTAAATAAATCTAATTACATAATGCAGAAACAACAATAAATTACATTTTCGTAAATATTTGAAATAGTAGCTTTTACAACAACAATGCATTTAACACAAAGAATTTTGGTAACAAATTGAATGATATTATATGCATTTAATGAATGAATCAAATATAAAAAAGGGTGGAGAATGAAAAGAAAAGAAAAGAAAAGAAAAGAAAAGAAAAGAAAAGAAAAGAAAAAAAAGAAAAGAAAAGAAAAGAAAAGAAAAGAAAAGAAAAGAAAAAAAAAAAAAAAAAAAAAAAAAGAAAAAGGAAAAAAAAAAAAAACATTAAAAAAGAAAAACGAAAAAAAAAAAATGATTTATTAGACGATCCCACCAAACGAATATGAGGTTTCCCCCAAAAATCAGGAACAGCAAATCAGGGGTATAATCAAACTTTCGCGGAAGAAACCCCCGAACGCGAAATCTTTATTCTTGGGTTCAATCTTCATTTTGTGTTCAAATCTTATTTCATATATATAATTATATCAGATATAAATGTTTTAAAAAAATTCATGTGAAACTGATCACAGCAATGATACAGGACACCTAAATCAAGTTGCAAGCTCCATCACGTGGGCGGCAACCAGACAATCTAGGCAGAAAAATATAGTTGAAAATACTTTGTTTATATCATAATCAAAGCAATAATGAACAAACAAAGAGAAAAGCCAAAATCAATTATAAGAGCTTATGAAGGTAAATTAACATTACACAAACACACAGACAATAATTACAAATAAATAGTAAAAATCAATTTTTTGCTTTTTTGATCCATTATCATTGCTTCAATTTACTTTAAATTGTACAATTCCTAGATCAGTAAACTGGCTTCTAATATCATAAGAAATTGAATTCCAATAGGATACCCCTCTGTCCCATAAATGACTTTCTAAATGCTTCAGAATTTAATTCTAGGAACTTCCAATGAGTTTATTAAAGTAAAATTTTCTATCACGATCAACAATTTTAAAAATATTGAGTAGAATACCTAAAAAACATACCTTCAATACTTTGTATGTATTTACCACACGCTATACTTATCCCCTCCTCAATCGTGAAACAATCAGACGCAAATCTTGGTTCAAGGGAAATGAATCAAACAGATGGTCAATTCTCTTCTGGAGTACAACATACTCAGTAGAAGGTCTTACTGCCCAAACCACTAAGCAATAATCCCAAAAACAGAGTGAATATAAGAATCTACAAGTAACCTCAACATTCTCTCGGGTTTCAAACCTCTTCATTCTACTTATAATTCCAATTGCTGATGATACTTTATTACACACATATTCATAATGTTTTTTAAAATTTAAATTACAATCTAAGAAAACTCCAAGATATTTAAATTCATACACTCAGAAATTAACTTACCATTACAATTAACCCTCAAATGAATATCATTCATGCTTCTATCATTAGCCTTATGAAAAATCATAAAATTTGTTTTGCTATAATTAATATCAAGTTCCTGAGTTTTAACCAATCATCCATCCCCTTTAGAACTTCTTGAAGAGTCTTACGATCTCTTCGACATCCACACCTTCTAAATAAAAGACCAAGTCATCAGCATATAAGATATAATTTATGCCTCCCATTTAGTAGATATATCATCTATATAAAGAATAAATAACAGGGGGCCTAATATTGATCCTTGGGTAAATCCACAAAATATATTTAATACTTTTGAACTATATTTTGCAAGATTTATAAACATTTTCTATTTAAAAATAATCCGCCAAAATTGATAAAAAAATAAGGACTTACGTTAAACCTGGTTTTTAATTTTATTAAAAGAGGTAAAAAAGGTACTGAATCAAATGCTTTCCTAAGATCAACAAAGACAGCCCCCAACCTTACCATTAAGTTTATCAATCCCTTATAGATAAAATCTGTAAATGCTAGAAGGGCACTTTGCGTTGACCTACCTTTCCTGAAACCATGCTGGTTTGCACCTTAAACCTTCAGATGCATCCACTTCATGTTTAAAAACCTCTTGTGTAAAATATTTTCAATAATTTTCCCTACAATTGAAGAGTGATATAGGTCGATTAAGAATTCCTATCACTCTTTTTACCTTTTCCCTTATAAATAAGGCGTTACCCTTTCCAATTTCAGCTGTGTTGGGAAATCACCTACAAGAAAGAATTACTAAATTATATAATTAAATAAATATTCTTATTTGCCTAGAGTGCTGACCAATTATAATAACCTTTCAGGCAGTAGAAATGACTTGATTTAGATCTTTTTAATGACTCAACTTTGACTTTAAAAAAAGTGCTGTTTGTTGTAGGGCAAATGTTTTATACTATATTAACTGTAGGTCCTAATGTGTATTTTCTTTTTCAGGTTTGTTATGTTGTTTTTATTATATCCTTGTATTACTGGGTTGTAAAACAGTTGTTTGGGATAAATAAATAATAATAATAATAAAAATAATAATAATAATAATAATAATAATAATAATGAGCTTTTATAAAAGTAGTTCTTTTACACAATCTGCTGAAAGCGATGTACTCAGCCTCGGTACTAGAAAGGGCTACGATTGGCTATTTTCTCGAGCACCAGCTGATCAATCCACCACAGAAGTATATCACAAACCCCCGTTGTGCTTTTTTCGTAACCGTGTCTCCAGCGAAATCCGAGTCGCTATACCCTATCACTTGCAATAGTCCATCATCGTCTCAGTTCTTCTTGTGTACACAATACCATCACCCTTTGTTGGACCCAAGAATCTCATGTTTACGTTTCACATTTTTAGTCCATATTTGATGGATTTTCCATTTTCCCGACTACTGTAACTACTGAGAAGCGATATCTGGCCTGGTTTGTTTGATAAGTAAAACAGGCTTCCAATAGCTTACACTGTTGAAAAGTTAGCCTAAATTCATTGATTGATAATCAATAACCCGATGATTTAGATCAAAAATTCATTACTTTTTTTACACGGGTAATGAGTAGGCCTAATGACCAAGTCCTAGCCAATTCTGTGTAAATATTGATATTAAATATAGTGGCTATAGGCATAGTAAAGTCTATTATTATTATTGTCCACTGTTAAAATATGCAGTGTGCATGCTAGTAAGAATTTACTAATTATTGCCCTTGGTTTTATGTACATAATATCCTTTATGTTCTATTATTGCCAGGTTGTGATTGCCGAGTTCTATCAGATGACAAAGGGTGCTTCAAAGGGGCTATTTTTCGCAAACAAAAACCATGCAACAAACGATGCATCTTTCCCAGAATATATTGGAATAGATGCCACGTACAAGTATTATATTAGTATTAGTAGTTTTAGGGCGCTTCAACGGCAAAGATTATTCGCGCCTCCAAGATATTTAGTTAACTATGTATGAATGTAAAATACGGTTAATGTAAAAGCTAAATGATATATGTACACCCTTTGTATCTAATACACATTGAAGATAGTAATGGGTGTTCGGAAATTGTCGCTGTGAGTTGTTAGTAAACGAAAGACAGGGAGAGTGTCGAATACTAGATTCATTCAACGAAATGAACCCATCCGGGCCCTAGTTTTGAAGTCGTTATGGCTGACAAGATTGGCAAGAAAGACCCGTGATAAAGGAACGAATCCCAAATGCAACAGATTTAATATGTCTAGCAGATCTATAATCCTGCATGGCCGGGCAAAGCATCTTGTTCGGAACTTGGTCACCAAGCGCAGATCTACCCAAATCTTATAGATCCATCGGGTTTCTCTAAAAGAACGATAGTTTGTAAAAGGGACTTTATTATTATTATTGACTAGGCAATGCATAAATATAGGCTCACATTATGAATGTAGCTGCATTATTTGTTTTGGAAGATGTTGAAGAAGGAAACAGGCCGCAATTACCAGTTGAAATCCCAGCAAGACTTTTGCGAGATAGGCTAAATTTATTACAAATCCAGACGCCATATTAATTCGAACTTTAGATTCCAAGACATGCCATCGACCACTTGATTAACATCCTAGATGAGCGCTTGAGAAGACCGACTCGACGTGCAAGAGCCTGTCAACGCCAGTGTCAAGATTTGGTGCCCTTTAGATTTTTTGCTTTGATTTTCTCGCTGATGTTATTCAAATCAGCCAAACAAGCTGTTCCCGAGCTATCACAGCTGTGTGAGCGAGGCATTGGCATACATAGCACCCAATACATCCGCTACAAACTAAGAAGATCCTTTTGTTGTAGCGCACATTAAAGCAGGTAATATGATTTTAATATTCTAAAGAAACAATCAGGTTTATGGACCTAACATGGTTTCTCAGTACATGAACCTACATTAAAATGTAATAGCAAGAAAAAAAAGATTGAAAATCCAATTAAAATTGAGATTTCAAAGAAGACCTACTTCACCAAAATAATTTTCATGTTTGTATACGGTATTACAGTACGGTACTTAGTAATCATATGTTAAAATTTGTTATATTGTAACAATTATGGTGATATGTATAATAATTATTTCCTTAGGGATATATCAAATGCACGGTTTCCCAAAAGCCATTGGGATGGTAGATGGCACATTAGTAAACCTAAAAAGCTCCATCGGAGGACCCAAGCCCGCATTCATTGATCGCTATAGGAACCATTCGCTAAACTGCATAGTAATATGCGAGCAGACTTACGGGTTCTGTATCTTATTGCGCAATGGCCTGGGAGTACACACGACTAAATTTTCTGGTCGCAATCTAACTTAAAACGCCGCCTCGATAACGAGTTGCTCCCATGGCGGTTTTAGGTAGGCAATGTTTATCATATTGCATGTTTGTAACAATAAATAAAATACAAACTTTATTTTGTGCCAAATACATTACATTGTGTGTTCAAACTAGTAATGTTATCGCTTTTAAGATGTGTTTTAGTGCAAAGTCAGTGACTATCACCAAAATAAATGAGTCCGTTAGTGTTCTTTAAAACAAAATAAATGTTGGAACTTCTTGCATTTTGGAAAAACAATGAAAATAAAATATAAATAATGAATAATTTGTGGAGAAGGTAGTTGTTTCCGAGACTTACTAAAGTTAGATAAAATATTGGGAACCTATTCCCGAGATAATATATTGTTTGTAGTTAATATATCGACCCATTTTTCAATTGCATCTGTGATTTAAAGGCACGTGAGATTGCTAAACGCCATATGAACGCACGATATAGCAGCGTCTTACCCCGACTATAGCAGTGCGAATTTTCGCCACCAGGTGGCAGACACTTTGCTTGGAAACGCGAATAGCATCCCTCTTTAAAAATTTGCCATTTTTCAAGTTACATTGCAAAATTATTTGACAAAACTTAAAATATAGTAATTTTATCAAAGTAGATTTAGATGGTATTACCAATTAACAATAGGATGTAAAATATCTAGTGGCCCAAAGACTTGCTTTTTGTAAACAATGTAGTCGATCATTGTCAAGTAACTATAGTTACTTACCCTAACTCTGCTTACTGTATAAGGTGCTTGAGTGTGTAGCGCACCGCGGCTTGGCTGTGGCGCCCTAACGGGCACCTAGATTATGAATGGGGACATTTGAATATATAACAATTTTTATTACAAATAAATTTCAAGCAAGCATTTTGGACTTCTGCTGGGCAATGGAATTTTGCTGTGTCAGATTGTTGCTGTGTCACTTCACATCAAGCAACAAAATGGAATTGGTATGGATAATAATATGTTATTGAAGGTTAACTATAAAAAAGTTAACAAACGCAATAACACTATTGTCAAGTTAGTGCTAGAAGTAGACCCTAGAATTAGGACTCGGTGGTTAGCTCAAGGTAAAATATGGCTGGGATGGGATTCTCTCACTGTGAGGGACTATACCCATGTGGTACGGTGCTATAACTGTTCTCGGTATGGTCACTATCAAAATGTATGTAACTTTAATACAACATGTTCCTACTGTGGAATGGAGGGACACACAGCTAATGACTGTAATGCAAGTGAAGCTTGTTGCATTAATTGTTGGTTAGCTAATGAAAGATATGGCTTGCATTTACAGCCATACCATGAAGTAGGAAGTGAGCAATGTGAGTGTAGAAAAAGGATTATTAGTAATCAAGAAAATAGGATTTGTTACAGTGATACGTAGCAATTAAAAAAATGTACTAAAATATTATATTGTAATGCTCAAGGACTAACAACTAACATGGATAAATTTCATCACCTTGTATTTAAAGAGAAACCAGCTATGCTATGTCTATCAGAGACACATATAACAAGAAATATTGGTGAAGGAGAGATCGCTATAGAAGGATACAGGATTGAGCACTGTGAATCGCAAAGTAGGCACACAGGAGGGGTATTATTGTACATAAGAGACGATATAAATTATAAGATAGAATACAAACATGTAATGCCGAAGAATAACTGGATAATAGCTATTCGGGTAGATAATCTTGTGTTAGCGGTATTGTACCATTCGCCAAATTCATCACACAAAGAATTTCTGGAATATCTTGAAGATTGGTTAGATCAGATGTTGACTAATGCAACTAAATTTGTAGTGATAGGAGATTTTAACATATCCTTATCTGAGCCAATAATATCAACATACAGTGTCAAACTTCAACATATTATTAAGCAATTAGGACTACACCAACTAATTACTCAGCCAACAAGAATAACGTGTGAAAGTAAAACATTACTGGATCTTGCAGTTACAAATAACAAAAACATTCATGCCAAAGTAAGATCTAGGCTACATTCTGACCATAAATTAATTGAAATCAACCTAGGTATGGAAAAAAGTACACATAGGCCTACTGAAATTGATGTATCACGAAAAGTTCGAAGAACTCTAAATGATTTAGACTTTGAGTTCATTAATCAAGTGCTAGAAGAAGCAGATTGGGGGTATGATACAGGAGGCGCTGATGTGAACTTTATAGCTGAAAGATATGTTAATAATATTGTTAAAAGCATAAATCTTGTTGCTCCGGAGAGAGTAGTTAAAGTAAATGCAAGACTTAAACCAAAACCATGGTTTAATGAGATTGTTATAAAATCACAAAAACTGAGAGATGATTCGTATGTTAAAGCACAGTTTACAAACAATCATGAGGACTGGCTCAGTTATAGAATAAGCCGCAATAAGTTTGTTGCTCATCTTAGGAGAGAGAAACATAAATATTTTGAAGAAAAAATTGATTCCAATCAATATGATTCTAGAGAAATGTGGAAAACCTTAAAAAGAGTTATAGATCAACAAAAGAGTGTTCCAAATGTCACTGATGCTATATCATTTGAAAATACAACGGTCAATGATAATTTAGCAAACAAATTTAACAAATATTTTGTTAATAGCATTAGTGATATCATTGAAAGTATTGAAGAGCCAAAGTCAAGGGTACCGGTGATGAAAGATTGTACAAAGGAGAATAGTGACATGCTTTTAAATTTCAAGACAATTAATTTAAATCAACTAAAAAAAATAGTATTTAACATGCCAAGTAAGAAAGGTACAGAGGAAGGAATAAGCGTTGAAGTAATTAAGAGAACCTTTTGGCGATGTGGCCATGCTCTACTTAATGTGATAAATATGTCAATTATCAATGGAGATGTTCCTAAAACATGGTTGTTAGCGGAAGTTATTCCTGTACCTAAAGTTAGTAACCGAAGTCCCAGAAGAATTTAGACCAATAAACATGCTACCAACATATGAGAAAATTTAGAAAAAGTGATTCATGCCCAGCTACTAGAATATGTTAATGATGGTGATATTCTACACCAAAATCAATCAGGTTTCCGCAGTGGTCATTCTTGTGAAACTGCAATCCAATTAGTAATGGAAAAGTGCTTAATGATTTAGAAAATGGCAATATTGTTGTAGCTGTTTTTCTTGACTTTAAAAGAGCATTTGAAACAGTTAATAGAGAGCTCTTATTAACCAAGATGCAGAAATATGGAATACAAGGTCATGCGCTAAAATGGTTTAGGAGCTACTTAACAGGAAGAAGGCAGTCACACGTCACTCTAATGAAAAATCTGATGAACTTGAAAATAATTATGGTGTGCCACAAGGATCTGTTCTGGGACCACTTCTCTTTATACTGTACATAAATGATATATTCAATGTTAGTCATGATGAACTTAGAATATTTCAATCTATTTGCAGATGATACTTTAGTGTCGTACTCTGGTAAATGTGTAAAGATGCTTGCATATATTAAATACATTCCTAAGAAGACTGATTGACTGGCTGAGGTTTAATAAGCTAAAAATTAATGTTAATAAAAGCAAATGTATGTTAATTACATCATCCAAGGTCATTAAGCAAAGACTCCTAAGAGAAAATCCAATTCTTGCAATTATGGTTGATGACAAGAGCATTGAATTTGTGAATGAATTTAAATATGTAGGAATAATAATACATGAACATCTTTGCTTGAAAAATAATGTAGACTTTGTTATCCATAAAATGAGTAAAAAGATTGGCTTTCTGGCAAGGGCAAGCAAAATTCTTGTCTTATCATACAAGACTAATCGTTTATAATTGTCTTATATTGCCACATTAGATTACTGCAGTACTCTGCTGTGGGGAGTTGATAATATGAGTTTATAGATAAATTACAAAGTAAAGGGTTGAAAATTGTTCTAAAGTGTGATCGGTTTACTCCAACTACAACAGTTTTAGAGAGAGTCAATATGGTATCTGTAAAACAAAGAATTGCATTAAATGTTTTATTTTTTTATTTATAAGTTAGAGCACGGAATTTTACCAAATTATTTAAGTAACCTTATAGATTATAACACTGGAAACACATTCAAACCTAACCTTAGAAATTATATGCATCTACAGGTAACTAGAAGGAACAATACTCGATCAATGCATTCAATATTTTATAGTGGAATTCGATTGTACAATCAATTAGATCAAGATAAAGAATGCAAAACATGTACACGAATTTAGAGATTGCTGCCTTACTTTTGTGAAAATAAAATTTCCTGTTTGTGATTGTAGATTTGGAAAGTTTTGTAATTTTGTACATTTGGTAATAATTTGATATTTATGTAAATTTGGTGAATTTGTTAAATTTGTTCAATTAGTATTTTTATCATTTTGTTAATTTAAATATTTTGATAATTTGTTAATTGGTAAATTTGATGAATTTGTTAAATTTTTTAAATTTATCATTTTGTTAATTTGTAAATAGAGTATTTTGAATTTGTGAAATTTGTAAATTTATCATTTTGTTAATTTGTAAATTGGTATTGAAAATTAATATTTTGTATATTGTTATGTGTTGTATTTAAATAGCTTTTATTTGCTAAATAAGATTGATAATGATAATAATCACAAATAGTGCTGAGCTGAGCAAATAAGTATGGATAGGTATAAAAAATCTTTGAAAATATGTATGTGTGCATGTTACAGATACCCAAACAGCTGCCAATACGATAGTGCCTTGGTACAGTTGTGCACTCAATACCCACACTTGAGGGATGCTCCTGATGTCAATGCTCGTCATGGCAGCCAATATGTAAGTAGGCCTACAACTTTACATTTTAGTAACCTTTTTCTTTTTCTTTTTGTTATTTTCTTTGTAGTTTGAAACTGCAAACAGACATTCTTTCTCACTGAAATGGTATTAACCAAAATTTACACTTTCACATTTAAAAGAAACTTTGCCAAACAGTCAATAGATGAGCAATTAAATATTGAAGGAGGTAGACAACAGAGCAAGATCCGTAACATATAACATTTCAGTTTCCCCGTTAAAACTTAATTTAGTCTATAAAGTTTGAGGATGACATCATTATTTGACCACCTATGCTCCTTGTTTAAATAGCAAAAAATAGTTTTAAAAAAATGTACCTACATAGAACATAATATAAAAGCTTTAAAAGATGAAAATAAATTCATTTTTATTAGTATAAAATAAATTAATTTGTACAAGAGTTTGGAATGAACAAAGAGCTAAAAAAACATTTGGGCAATAACATTAGGGCATTAGGCCTAAAATGTGAGCATATTTTGTTAACAATATGTTTTGTATTTATTTTATGTCTAACATTAGTTTATATTACCAATATGTTATTTTTCAGGAATCATGGTGCAGAAAATAATGAACGAAATTTAAATCAGAGCGTTCCCTAAAAGTAGACGATGAGGAGGTGTTGCTTAAAAAGAAATTCGGCTAAAAAGCTAAAAAGAAGCTAGCCGATATAGGCTAAAAAACCCCTTCAAGTGGAACCACTGAACAAGCAACTGAACAAGCACAAAAAAAACAAGAAAAGGGTTGATGATCAACTCAACATGCCCAAATGTAAACGAAAAAATCTTCAATTCAAGAAGAATACACAATGGTAAATGCTTTATTAAAACTAGTAACTATAGTCAGGCGGCATACCTGGATAATACTCTAATTTTAGTATAAAACCATGAAATTTGGCATGATGATCGGACATACCTTACTGATGATTTAAGGAAATGGAGCCAATCGAAAATTTACTCAGGGACCCTTAAAATCGAAGATGGCGTCCAAACATGGCCTAATTTTTTTAAATTATGGTCCTATGTTATTCATTTTCACTTTACGCACGTACTTTCAATACTGAATATAAATTTGAAGTTCAAATTAACTTTTTTTAATCAGAAACCTCTTAAAATTAAAGATGGCGGCCAAAAAATCAGTTTGTCATTTATTAACGGATTTGATTGAATTTTGGTTTCTACATGTAGTTTGAGCTGCTGAGTATCATTTTAAGGTAATAAATATGTTTTGTGACATTTATGGTCACATAACCAGAAAAAGTTTGAAAAAGGACAAAACAAGATTTTTGTTATGTGGATTAAAAAAAAAACGGATAAAAGAGATATCCGTTGACGCCATTCTGTCCCGTTTGAGGCAATAGATGTAATATATGTACGACCCAAACTGCAACCCACAACTGATGGCCCACTAAATCCAATTCAATATTTTCGAAAATGTGTACCACTCAATTTTTTTTTTTTTAAAAAATGGCCGAAAAGACCAATATTCAATATAGCACTCAAGCAAAACTTTACCAACTTTGCGGCGCCATATTCTAGAGAAATGAAGGTAATGGTAGGGCTTTACATTATAATGGTTACAAATTTCGAAGAGGTTATGTACTGGGAACGGAGCATCAATGCCTTTGACCTGAGATTCAGTTTGATAGAAATACAAGAATGCAACTTACTTGAAGATCTTATGAAAGTTAACGTATGGAACCACAAATACAATAAAAATAATAAAAATAAGCATTACCTGGCATGAAAAATTATAAACAAATTTCAATTGCTGAGTCCTTATCTACATGTGATGAGATTGGAGCTCACAATGCTGTATGTGATGTCAAGGCTCTGAAGAACATCATAGAAATCTGTCAATATCAGATGAAGAAATCAAGAAAAACTGTTGCCCCGTATTTGACCATCTGATGAAGAAAAGAAATGATGCCGAGAGCAAGGAACGAGTTACTACGCTGCAGCCACAAAATATATATTATCAGTACCACGTCGAAAAAAAAATGCTTTTGCTGTTATTAACTACGAATATGTTTATGTGTGGTTACCCAAGGGGGTGCAGACGGTGTGTGTGCTCTTTACAGAAAATTGTAATAATCGTCCTAGGGTAACTAAAAATAATGAAATCAAGCGTATAGTTGTTGGGTTTTTTTCACCTCTACAGTTACCTTAATGAAAATGTAGGGGATAATAATACTTGATTGAAAAAAGGTTGTTTTAGGCTATTATCACATCATAATATGATAAAAAAACATGAAAGGCCAAAATAAACAAATTATAATTGCTATTGCTGGTTATGTACATAATAAATAAAATATCTACAAGTTACCGGGTTTTGTTTGTTTTGATATCGTATTATGTTTTTAATTTCCTTGAAGATGGGCAGGATAAACTGCCCGAAACGTTGGAACAAATAATAAAACCACACGGAAACTACCCGAAAATACAATGGTTCATTACATCACGCCCTTTTCCAAAAATTTTTTAGTGGGGAAAGGGGGTTCTAAAAAAACCTAGTAAAAAGGTGTTAAAACCTAGAAACTAAAACAGGGTACCATTTTGAACACTTGCGCAGGGGAAACCCGGGGCCGGTGCGCAAAATGAAAAAAAGATGTCAGGATTTACATTACATCATAGAAAAGCTGGCTATTAAGACGGTCATAAAAAAAAATTTGTAAATCGATTTTCAGTAAAATGAAAAAAAACAGAAAAATTTTAGATTGCAAAAAAAATATGTTTTTTACCTGCAGCCCAAAACGGGTAAACGACTAAAAGTTCTAAAATTTAAAAAAGTGTTAGGCAGAACATCTATCAGAGCACCAGGGTTGATACAGGTAATTATTTATTGGATATTGATTAACGTCTCATATTTTTGCAAAATTTGGCTAACGAGACAAAAGGGGGGGACGTATGGTTGACCGGGGGAAAAAATGGGTGGAAAGCCTGTGCTTGGGCAGAACCAGCCACAAGCCCATTGGGGGGGGAGGGGGGTTCCCCCCCGCGGGTCGCCCTCTGTGCATCTTCCCCTCCCTGTTTCTTTTTTCGCCGCCCGGGGGGGTATCAAAGGGAAAGGGGAAAGTTCTCGACGAGACCCAGAGCTCGCCATTAGTTTCAGAGAGGACAACTCCCCCCAATCACGGGCCAAAACACGAGAAGGTTGCGGTTGGAATTTAAAGATTTTTCTGGATATCCCAAGTTAAAACTGTACAGAAAATAGGCTTATGCTAGTTATGAAATTGACCTCTGCAAGATGTGAATTTTAGGCCCAAAACTGCAGAAGTTATTTTTTTTGGGTGTAAATATTGTAAAAAAGTTGTAGTGTAAGTTACATAGGAACAAGAAAAAGGTGTAAAAGTATAGTCCAATGTAGGGCAAGCCTAACGAGATTTTTTTACGTGAAAAAATATATTCACCGTGAGAAACATTTGGAGGCCTAGGCCTGAAAGCCAAAAGATCTTACTACGCAGTCCTTTACGTCGATTAGAGTCTGTTTGCAATTTTTATTTATTTTTTATTTGCAATATTCGTTAACAGGGCAGAGCCCCCCAGTAACGTATAATAAAAACATAGACCAGTAAAAAAATGCAAACATAACTCAAAAATGACAAATACACAGGAACATAGTACAAAATTAAAAAAAAAGAACAAAAAGAAAAGAAACAGACGAATAGTCAAAGTAAACCCCTTAAAAAAAATTTAAAATTAAAATTACACATAATCACGAATTGCTTTCTTGAAAGAAGCCAAGGACACTTTTAATGGTCTAGCTCTACGGAGTAGACATTGAAAACTTCCTGAATACGTTTCAGGAAGTGTAACAAAAAAACATCTATACGGCTTTTTGGTAAAACATACATGCCCCTTTGTAGCGCTCTAGAAGGTACACGGAATTTTATTTGCCCAAACAATTTATATCATAAAGCAATGTGATGATCTTGTAAAGAAATACAAGATCAGTGACGTTACGCCTAGATGTAGAGTAAGAAACCCCCAGGGGAAAACACAGCCCCATGCTCTTTCCAGTGATAAGGAACCCGCGCCAAAAACAAAGCATTTTAATCATTTTCCTCTCACATTTCTAAAGGGCAGTTTTTGGGTTTTTTATGGCTTTATTAGGGTTCCACACGGGCTGGAATTCAAGGGTGTTTACGCACGATGGAAAAATATAGCATACATATATTTTTTTTGGTAAAAATTTTTTTAAAACATTTTCCTAAAAAACCCCCAGTAGACGAGGGTTTTTGGGAATGTTTTTAAAAAATGTTTTAAACGACAAATCGTGATTACTGTCACCGAGGTCATTTACTTCCGTGCGCCTTGAAGACTTTTGCCATTTATTATGTAATTATGTATCGCCCTTTTATTCTTTCTTTTGGTAAAAAAAATGAACAGCATTTTTTGACGTTAAGATCTTTTTCCAGCCCTTGAAACCAACGAATAACAAATCAAGTCCTCTGCAGCGATACAGTCAAAAATTGACGTAATTGGGCAAACAGTTTTCCATATCGGCTACATTAGCACCTTAGAATGTTTCCACAATTTAGGTAAGCTTTAAACATACAAAACAAACGAAAACGGCCCCAAAATCGACCCCTTTTGGGGGCACAGAGGCACGCACTTGCCCTAGAGTGCTCAGAATTTACCCCCACGGGTTTGCTTTCTCCCCTTAGATAAAATCTTAATAAAATTTAAATCAAGCCGAAAAAGCCAAAACCTTTCATTTATGTAAAAATAAAGTATGATCCACGAAAAAGCTTTTTAAAAATCATGTATATGACGTCAGTTTGAGTTTTTTATTTATGTTTAGAGTCATTGTAAAATAAAATTTTTCAAGATTTGTAACTGTAGACCGTTTCGGTACAAACCCCTGTGTGAAGCAGCAATACTGTCAGACACTGAGCAGAATGTGCTTTTGAAGGATTGACTCAAATACTTAGAAAATTGACAAGAGAGTTATCGGACGATAGTTAACAACCATAAGCTACCCTTTTTTTTTCTGGAATTACTTGCCCTGTTTTTCCCTTTTGAAGGGAACACCCCCTTTTTTACAGTTTTAAAACACATGACAAGGGCCCCGACAACGACTCACGCCTGCTTAAAAATAAATTTTCTAGGGAAAGCCGTCGGGGGCCCAAAAGCTTTTCCACCTTAAGTTTACTTTAAAGCCACCTCCAATCATTCACAGTTACAGAAAGGGGGGCCAAGACTCCAAAAAGGGGAAGAATGCACCGTTATACCATAGACGTTTTGGCACTGCAATGGGGAGAAATACTGACTTAAAAAAGTCTGAAAATAATTGCAGCACGTCTTGGCATCATCCGCTCGTACCCATTAATTTAACTTCCACGGCACTCAATTTCTTCTTTTTTCTCCCATAAAGCGCCATATTTTTTCGATAACTTATAATTCAGACCCATCTTTTTTCAGGAACGTTTGTAAACGTGCACCTATTTTGGAAGATTTATCTTTTCGCCTCGTATTCCCCTCGCTTTTTATATTTTTTTATCTCCACCATTTATTTTGAGAAGATTTTTTCACTTAAGGCATGAAGGTAGCAGGTGAATACCAGGTTTTGGGTATTTACCACTACGCTTAGATGAACGAAGTGGCACTGACTCGTCAAAGGCAGACGCTAACATGCCGTAAAACAAATCACACTGAATGTCAGGGTCATCTACATTACCCAACATAAACCATTGACGTCTATTTAGCGCCTCACAAATATCAACAGTGTTCGCTCTGGCCAATTATATTTAGAGAAGTTTGTAACATTAATGGGCGCACGTGGTGAGACCGAGTTGATTTTCGGAAATGAGAGATAAAGATGTAATGACACGTGGTCAGATTGAACTGGAGGTTCTGTTAACTGAATATCAGCTATACCGTATGGAGTGGGATCTCAGTCATATCTACTTCATAGTAGGGCCAAGTGTTAAGTTGATAGACCATTAGGTGCTCAGGAAGCGACCCTCCCCCCCCCCCCCCCCCGAACTAATTTTCACTATAGCAGTTTTGTTCATAAAAAAATCACGATTAATAATCCACCTGTTTGCCACTTGGGCAGCTGGGGCGTTTGACCTCCAGGGGTGTCCAAAGTCGAAAGTTGCGAAACTTTGACCTGCTATAACGGTCAAAGTTTTTGATAAAATTCCAAAATTCTTTTTAATTATCATTTAACACATTATTTTAGATTTTTTAAAACAAAAGCAATTTCATTTTTTGTAAAGGGGTGCCCAAAATTAATAATAATCGATTTTACTGTTTTATACACTTTAACATTAAAGATTGGACATATAATCCGCATTAAAGCTTTATTTTATACATAAAATGAAAGAACCACTAAATTTAAAAAATAAATTATGCAAAAAACAATTCAAGGGCTGTCCAAAATGCTGGGTTTTATATTATTGCTAATATACAACATTTTTTTTAAGTGCTAAAAATGTGTTCATGTTACTAAAATCAGTAAACCTGTCTAAGAATACGTATTGTATGTTGGCCTTGCAAAGAATTATAATTTTTATCAGGGTTGTCCAAAATTTTGAATTCAAATTACAGCAATTTGAGAGAAATAACAATAAAAATAGGGAATGTATTAGTTGGCCCAGTCATCACCGAATTTATATTCTAACCTAAACAATATAATGATGTGCTGTTTTAATACAGGGTTGTCCAAATAGTGTGTTGTGTTCTTGTAAAGAATTGTTTGAATAAGGTCAAACTCGATCATAATATACCGTCAGGTGCAAAGGAAGCGACCCTCCGGGGCCCCCCGAACTAATTTTCACTATAGCAGTTTTGTTCAGAAAAAAATCACGATTAATAATCCACCTATTTGCTATTTGGAAGCTGGGGCGTTTGACCTGCAGGGGTATTCAAAGTCGCTTAATGTTGTTTTTAATATTGCCGTAGTTCTCTTCGCTCTTGTAAAATTTTCAAATATCTTTCAAAATACAATCACTAATATTATTCCCACATTTCTTCCCTGCCCCGAACCTGTGTCTACAAAATTGTTTTCTCATGTGAGAAAACACACAGCCAAAAGTATAAAAGAATGGAATGTATTGAATCTTTATTTTATGGAATCAATGTGTATGTACTTCTGATATTAATAATCATACTAATGGTCCTTCAGAAGTGCTTATACCAACTATATTGAATTACACATGTACATACAGACATACATACAGATATGTACAGTTATATCGGACTCACTGTATAGTAATAATTATTATACACCCAATGTTCGTGATATTCAACTAATCTTTAATTTAGAACAGCTAATGTCTTTCTCATCTCATCAACATACATCAAAACATAATACACCCTACAGACTTGGCAGGATATTAGTATCACCCTTCACAGCTACTTGTGATGACCACAGATAACCCAAGGAGTTTGTGATGAAGTTGAAGCTTTAAATACTGATTAGAGCTGCACGTACGTCTATAGCTAGATGCTATTATCTTAATTTTTACTGTTTGTATTTTGTTGTACAAATTTGAAAGAAATAATTTTAGGTATAGAGAAAGTTTTTCTATTGGCCGAGTTGTGATACTAATAAGCTATACACAATGCACAATAGGGCTTATAGGCAGCATATACAGTAGTCATAGCCAAGCTGTGTGCATTATCTGGAACAAAAATGACTAGGTAGAACTGTATTCGTATCTACAATTTGACACCGCTAGTGCGTTTTGTATATCTAAATTATGGCAATGAGGGGACTTTCTTCTCGGTGATTAATCAAGATGTTCAATCTTGTTCGTTATTACGCGAATTGTATTGGCATTTCCTAATGATAATGATGCATATCAGCGACCATAAGTAAATCAAGGTGTCTAGTTGTATTGACTACACCCATCCCTTGATTTACTTCTGTTCGAGGGTGTACGTGATCAAGAGGATAAGAACGAGCTACTTACTTTTAATATAAACCATTGCAAACTCTCCGAATATGGTTCTTTCTGCCGTATAGTAGGCCTACAGACTTTCTGCATCCCATCTATTTTGACTAGTTTCCCTGTGCATACTATAAACAGGGTTGAATGTGAAATAAATGTATATAATTCTAAAACAATTTATGCGTCCCTATTAGCTTTAAAAGTATACTCAAATGTACATCTGGAAAGAAAGCCACAAGCTGCATATTCTTACTGGAGATTTTGGACAACCTTGTGAATAATAACAGAAAATAGTAAAATACACAATGAAATTATAGAAAAACATTTTCACCGTGCAACGGCGTGCATGCGGTTTGGAGTTCAAACATTTAAATAAGTGTGAATAATTATTGTTGATCAACTTGCAACACACGAAATATTCAATATTAAGTATAATTGTAACTTCCTACACGATACTCCTAAAATATAGACGTCCCAGTTACCAAATGACAAATAAGCATTCGTGGAAAAAGCATATAGTTTCAGCTATAAGAGCATAGCCCTTTTTTTAGTACAAGGGGATGATTTACATACAGATGTAAGAAGGCTGCTATATGTTGCATAACATCATATATCTTTTTGGACAACCCTGTATATACCATAAACAAATCCGTAATTGTTGTTTTAGGGTTGTACATCGTGCACAATGTTAGGTTATGCAAACAAATTATGAAATGCAGATAAACTTTACCTAGGAAAAATATATGAACATATGTTTTGCATATGAGACATTGGACACCCTATCGTCTAAACGCCCCAGATGTTAACTGACAAACATGCATGCATGAGAAGAACATAGTTTCAGTGTGAGAAAACACACACTGTTATAAATTCAAGGGGGTTTAATTATACGTACAGATGAAAGAATGGCCCGCCGCAAGTTCATACTATTTTGTGGACTTTTTGGACAACCCTGTGTTTACATATAGCAAATCAGTAGGTTGTATTATGTTAGGACATCATGTATGATGTTAGGTCTTGCAATAAAAATATAAAATGAAGATTAATTTGCACTAGAAAAAATATTTTAACATATATTTGCATATGTGACTTGGTACACCCCTACCGTCTAAACGCCCCAGCTGCCAATTGGCAAACAGGCAGAAATAGTAAAGAACGATTAATTTCCTTGAAGAAAACATATGGTAGCATTAGTTTCGAGGGGGGGGGGGAGGGGGGGGGTTAAGAGTCACCTAACGGTCTATGAATCTTTATACGTCATCATCGCAACACAGTGGTCACTTTACGTAACTATCGCAAAATTGATTACATGTATGTATTATTTTTCCGTAGGGCCACGTCTTCTTGGGACCGTTGCATAAAACACTAACCTTGGGCCTAGGCCGAACGGTGGACTTCCCCTTGCCTCTTTGCCGTCTAGTCACGTTGGTTAAGCCTAGATTTTCACACCTCTACGCCCAGCGATGCAGTAAGGTAAAGAAATGATTGGGGTATCCTAGGGCCAAGGCAGTTCCAATCTTGTAAGTCATCAAGGCAGCTAGGGCTGTGGTGGTAAAGTAACCAGTGACTCTCGCACCTTATTATTGCGCCGAGTCGAGTGCAGACTTTTTTACGCTATCGGCTGACCACGCCCTTGCACCACGGCTACGAGGTTGCTATGCTATGCTATATGCTTGTGGCTGGTTCTGACCAGCACAGGCCTGTCCACCCCTTGTCCCCCCGCGTCATCCCTTACGTCCCTCCCTTCGTCTCGATTAGCCAAGTTGCATAAATATGAGAAGTAAAGCAATATCCAATCCAAATTGAGAAAGCATTGAATCATAGCTGTTATATAACACATTGGCTCTGCATAATAAAATGTTTTTTAGTGGTTTAACATTTGAAAATCCACACGGATTGTACACCTATGGATTGATCCAAGACTGTGTTAGCAGCTCCATTATTAGTAAGTTCCACCATTTTTATATGTGAAATATTTATGTTTTTATAAAGTAACTTTTGGTATACATTTTTATTGGGACGGGCATTTTCCAGTTGCTATATGGTTGCAAGGGAGTTAAATGTTTTTCTATTGAGTTCTTTGGACAAAGATATGTAACTCAACTATTGATTTTGGACAGTCATAAAGTTAATACCTAATCATGGCAGCATCAGTTAATGCAATTTTGTATGAAAAATGTTTAACAAAATGACAATAGATGATATTCTATTGAACTTCGTAATTTCAACATTTCTTCAAAAGGTATTTTTGGAAAAAGAGAACTTTTTGAGAAACTATTTGACAAGCTCATTCAACAGAAAGTTAACCTGAAAAAGTCATTAAATAAACATATTATAAAGAAGTCAAATAATTCACAGAATAATATGCGACATGAAAATGAAAATCCTGTAAATGTGAATAAACAGGTTATCGTACCAGACCTTGACAAACAAGAAAGATTTCTAAATTTTGATCCGTTAGGCACTATAATTCAGCGTAATGGTGTGATAGGCCTACACATTCCATGGGGAAGATTGAAGTTGCCCTTCCAGACCTTGAAAGCAAGGAACATATTCTAATACTTGGAAAAAGGTCTTAGAACAAATGTTGAATGAAGACAAATTTCTTAAAATAATTGCAAATCTAGACAACATTGTATTAAATTTAAAATCAAGGTGTCAGCATTATAAGGATTTGTTGAATTTTTGCAATGCTAAAGTAGCATATTGCAAAAGGATATTGTAGATATCAAAAAATTAGACAAAATTGCTATTGTCACATCTGATCTTCATTTGTACAGTACCAGTGACTTAAGTGACACTGTGGTGAAACATAACCGTTCATGTTCCTGGCAACAACAAAGGCAAGGCCAATCACATTTCAACACAACTGAATTCCCTGTTCTCCCATCATACTCGAATGGATGTAAACCGAGGCCCAGGATGGCCAGCCACCTAGTTACTCCTTCTACTGATCCGAGGCTCTCAACCTGTAAACAGCCTAGCCCCAAACTTACTAACCTAGTAATCAGCAACTCAATGTTTGTTGGGTGCAGCTACATTAAGCCAAACTACATCTATATCCTGAAAACCCATCCAGGCATACAACCATTTCAGCTACAAAAACTGCTGACCCCAATGTATGCGTCGTAGTGTTGCAGTGTGGCACAAATTCTCTCAACCGACGTAGCATTGGGCAAATATCTAATGATATGTATCAACTGCTCAGGACTACCAAAAAAACATTCATTCCCACGTGCCTCAATCGCCTACACCTCCATCGCACACCGCAGGGATACAGAAAGCAAGGACTTGGTGGAAGAAGTCAATAGTGAATTGAAAAGAATATGTAACTTATTGCAAGCCACTTATGCTGAGACAAACAACTCAATATGCCCAGCTCGCCATCTGTCCAAAGGAGGCCTACACCCCAACAAGCAGGGTCATGCCACCATCCACAACTTGTCGGCTGAAATGAGCTCAGTAATGAGTTGGCGACCAACACCTTCACTTACCTACACCGTTCCCAAAATCGAAAACACCAGTCTCAGCCCCACTCCCCCGGGTCCGCAACCATCCCCATCAATCACCACAAAGAGACCGGGCAGGCCCAGACTTTTAACGATTGAGCGTGAGGGTAATCTACTTCCAATTTGAATCCACAAAACTTTTTTCTCAACCCCCACTAAAAGCATACCAGCTCAGTCTACTATTGTCCAGATTCCTCCCACTCCAATCCCCCTTCTACCTCATACCGACCAGCAAACCACACAGCCCAGCAATTTGGCCTCAACAGTCACAGAGCTCCAAGGTAACATATTTGACGCCACCTCATTAATTCCCCTCGTGCACTGTGTTGGGGCGGATTTGAAATGAGCCAAGGCATCGCAGTAATTTTCAAAAAAATTTTGGCTGTGTGAACCCCCGATTCAAAAAAGGAAATGGTCGGAAGCTTCGCAAAAACCCCATGGGGAAAAGGCGGATGTTTTTTTTACCCGTAGCTCAATGGCGTTTTAAAGGGTGAGAAAAATATCATCAAATCATCAAATTATCCCGGCTAAATTATGTCAAAGCTTTTTGCGGGGAAAAACCCCAAATAGTCACTAAAAAAAACTCCGCGTAAAACAGCAGAACCTTTCCACGGGGCACCATTGCAGTTTGCGGAAATAACAACCCGACCAGGGGCGCAAGCTCTGTTTGTGTTTGGCATCATGGCCGACTCGTTCGTTGAGTTTACACTTCGCTCCTGGGGCTTTGGAGAAGATGTTGTAGTGACCTACTTTATCTATCTTATTGCAACCTACTTTTACTTATTTGAAGGCGTGATTTCCAACCCCCACCAAATTTGTTTTTTAGACATTTTTGACTTAAAGACAAATGAAGGTCTAACTCTCTAAACTGTGGTTTAAAAGCAGATGTGTTTTCTCGTAGTCCTTTCAATGTGAAACTCAAAAAATGTTTTTTTTGCTTCTCGAAAAATGATTATTATATTCCACAGGGTGACCCCGACGTGATCTATAAACGGGGTAGGAAATAAAAACATTTCAAAATTTTGATGAAGTTCTTTTTCATTATTTTTTTTTTGGTGTGTAAGGCATTTTTGATGTTTCGTCTTGCTCATCAAAATTTTATTCCATACTAACACAAACGACACATGGCTTCCCCGACAATACGCACCTGTTTCAGTCGTGAAAAGTTGAAAGTTCCACCTTTTTTGGCAAATGACCCGTTTTGGGGTTTTGAGAAAATTGGAAAAATTTGATTAGCAGGGATCCGCGGGATTCAACAAATTTTAATTATGCAGCAAGGCCTTGAACAACGTACGCCACGAGGGTACGCGACATCATCGTCAACCCCCCAAGCGTGGGAAAATATGAGCTTTTTTAAAAACTGAGCTCATTCGTGGGTTCTCGCCATCCCCCCAAGCACGTATTAAACAGCAAATTCAACATGAGGTTATGGGAGGGAAAACCTTCCCGTTTTCTTCTTCCCCTACGCATGTTAGCTGGGGGCAGAGGTAAAAAAACAAGGTTTTACGAACATTGTTTTTGAACGTTTTGCCGCCCCGTATGCATGCATTTTGGCTTCATCACCACCTGATGACCATGATGCACTCGCATGATTGCTGAAAATAATGAGAGGCGCCCCCCTCTCCTCGGGAGCGATTGTCGACAGCTATCTAACGCATTTGGAGGAGTTATCCGAAAAGTCGCAGCGCTACCCAACAATCGAACTGACACATTTGCTCGCATCGATCAAATCGACGTTGCGATCTACCTTGTCGAACCGCTCGACGTTGCGATCTCCTTCGCGAACTCACAAAACGCAATACGGCGAACACCAGCAATATATGTTTTGGGTACAACCGGAAATTTGGCGCACGGCAGGTCGTGCCGAAAACCATGCTTTTTTGATGAAAAAAAACTACGGGGCGTCTAAAGCGCAGCGACTGCCCAACCTCACGCCGTCTCTTTGTGATAGCATTCTTTTAAACGCATTCCCTGGTCGACCGGCTGATCTGTGGTGTATCCACATAAGCTCATCAAGGGCCCTCGCGAACGATCAACTACGGCTTTTCGGGAAAATGGATATCATAGGTTATGGAACCATAAACTTAACCTCAATTTGGGCTCAACCCAAGTTCGTCTGGGTTTAGTCGTTGCCAACGTATCCAACCAATCAGGGATTTGACTTCTTATCGTTCTATAACCTACTTTTGACGCCCGAATATAAGGTTAGTTGATAGTGCCTTATCACTTACCTCGCTGGAAAGTTGTCACCGACGCTCAAGAACATGCCAAGGCAGTCATGGAGGGTTCGTTACCACGACTCTTGAAGATTTTCCGGACATTAAAAAGATCAGGATTTTGAGTGACTTTAAACACGGGACCAGCATCATATTCACACGACACCTGGCATCCAACATCTTGCAACCCGACGTCTGGCACCTGCCCCGTCTGCAGATTCCCAAACCAATTGATATGATGCTCAAATCGGTGTCGCAAGGGTTCCTTAGCAGCTGGCTGCTCCCCTTCCCCGTTCCGAAAAAGGGAAAAATCAGTGGGGGCCATGCGGCGACAAAAGCCTTTGAACGATGGGGAAAATTTCCCGACGGAAATCCGGTTCCCCACATAAAAGATTTTGCTCAGTCGCTTGCTGGAAGTTTTGTTCTCGCCCATAGATTTACCCGGGGCCCTTACAATCAGATTCCAGTTGCTCCAAACGATATACCAAGACTGCCATAACGCTCCTTTTGGGCCTTTTTAAATTTTCCCTTATATGATTTTGGGGTTTTACGGAACGCCGCCCAAACATTTCAAGGTTCATCGACAAAAGCCATTCGAGACCTAGATTTCGTCTATGCCTAAAACGATGACTTTCTTATCGCTTGACGTCCCCGGAAGAACACAAGAAACACCTACCCCCTACTTTTTGCCGCTTATAGAGTACGGTGTCCTATAAAATTAAAAATGCATTTCGGTGTTTCCCAGGTGAATTTCTTGTCACACCGTCAACGCCAGTGGACAGCCCCTCTCGGATAAGGCGATTATCGTTTTTTTTTCCCCCACCCAGCAACATTGGGCAACACGACAGTTTCTTGGGTGAAAATTTTATCGTCGTTATGCCATCTGCAGCCCGGCTTCAGGTCCCCTCAACGCCCTTTCTTGTCAGTGCTGATACTTCAGGTAAGATCCCCATCTTTTTGGACCCCAGAGCTTTTTAAACGTTTGATAAGTTTTAGCGTAGTCTCTCCAAGCAGCCTTCTTGCGCCCCCTGACTTAGAGCGAGCTTGAAATCGTCCTGTTTCCCTCTGACGGGTGCATTGGAGCTGCTCTTCACCAAAAAACGGTTTTTAGGTTGGAAAACCACGGGCGTTTTTCTGGGAAAAGCTGATCGGCGCACGCAATTATGGCGCATACGATCGTGGCTCCTCGCAGTCTACGAGGCAATCCGGTGTTTCCCGTCATATGGTGAACCCAGGACTTTTCGCAACTACACCCCCGACCACAAACCCATTGATATTTGCGTTCAAGAAAAAGTCTGAAAAGTGTTCCCTGCGGCAATTTTGTACCTGATACATTGGCAATTTTAAACAGACATTCGGCATGTTCCCGGTACGGAAAATGCGTTGCCGATGCTCGTCGGGGTGGAAGCGATCTCGGCTCTGTAGAAATGGAAAATTCCCCCAACCCAAAGTGAACGTCCCAAACTCCAAGCGTTTTTCCATTCTGACACTGCCTCGAACTGAAACGTCAGAGCCTTGTTGACACAGCCTTACGAATATGTGCACATCCACGTCAATAGACCGACCTTTTGTGCCAGTTTTTCTCCGACGCCAGGGGTTTTAAAAGTCTTCATAGTTTTCCATCCCGGTGTTGCTGCCCCCAGTCCGTCTTGTCTCAAGGACCCACGTCTGGCCTGCAAGGAGTGGGCAAGGGCCTCATAGCGTGTCAGAGATCAAAAGGGCACCGACACGTCTCGACACCTGTTGAACATTTTAAAGCTCCAGACGCTCGTTTTGACCATATCCCATCGCTGGGGGTCTCTTCCATTAAAAAAAAACCAAAATTAAAAAGACACATTTAAGCGCCGAGTACCTTTTTCCCCCAAAGTGGATTCCTTTGTAAACCTAAGAAATAACTTTTTATTTTTTATTACTTGTTTTTGTCAAATTCCATGTGTGAAATGTTTAATTTTATCGCCCCTTTGGGTTTTTTCTTTGTTTGTTTTTATATATTTTTTGATAGTAGATTTTTTTATTTTTAAAAAAGAACCTAAGACGGAAAAATTTGTCATTTCCGAAAAAGTTGTTATTTTAATTAAAAAAATAGGTTTTTCCACTAAAAATGTTTTAAATTGTATTTTTATGTAAAAAACAATTTTCTAAAAAAAAAAACTACTACTACTAATTTTGCATTGCAGATTAAAGGGGAAATCACCCGTCGCAGACCCTACGATTATTTCTACCCCATCTTTACAATTTTATTCACAGGAGTGCTTTGAAGACCACTTTATGGAGTTTTAAAGGGATTTTTCCCGATCGCCAGAGCACGTACGCAAACGATTTCTCATTCAACTCTATGAAATACCCCGGTTTGTTATATTTCATCAATATGCGTTCTTTAAAAATTATATTTTTAATTTTTTTGTTATTGGGTTTAAGGGGACACAAATAGGTTATTAGTGCCCGTATTCTCTTTTAAGTGTTAGGTATAAAAAAAACAAAGGGACCGTTTTCAATTGACAATGTGGAAATGGAAACCTATCTAACAAAAGGGTCGTGATAATTTTTTGAGCTCATGCGTCAGGCTACTAGCTAAAGGCGTAGCAGCTTAAGTTTTCAACAAAAATACTCGGAGACCGACAGTGCAACACCCCCGGAAGAGAACCAAAAAAATTTTAAAAAAAATAATAACGTTTCAGGTTTCGATTTACTTGTATCATGGGTCTTTTCAATTGAAATTGCGTATAGAAGCATAAAAAAAATAAATTTTTTCGGGTTAATCTTTTTTAAGGGTAGGGGCCTTTTATTTAATTTTTATTTAATTTTGTACAGTATGTAAAAATGTGTCTGAAATTGGCTTAGAAATTAGAAATTTGGGATTGAGCATGCCCGTTTCCCAATTTATGTATTTTTTTTGTCAGAAACATTCCAAGAAGGTTTCTGGGGAAGACTGCAGACGACAGCCGAAGACCTAGAGTTGAATGCGGAGGCGAAAAAGTTGTGTTCAAAAATTCAAGACCCCAAGACAAGCCCAAAAAGGGAGAAACCGGGAGGCTTCATAAAAAACCGCGAAATCAAAAAAGGCCCGGGAAATGCCTTCGGGCTTATCCCCCCAACCGAAAAACCCCCCAACCCGACCACCCCACAAAATATAAATAACCGAAAATACTTTCTTCTTTCAAAAATAAATATTATAAAATGCAAAACCTTTTGCTGGTTTTGCTTGTTTAACAGTTTTTTTTTTAGCTTATTTCATCATTGGACTTTTAAAAGATATGAATTTTTTTCAAGCCGCCAATATTCCTTTTAGGCACATTAGGCAGGTTGATTGTAAAAAAGTCTTGTACGGAAAGAGTTTTTAATTGCAAATTTCTTTTCATTGCCACTCGGTGCAAAAACACATAAAGAATAAAAACATGCTTACTGGGGTTATTTTCTATGGGTAGTTTAAAAAGATGCCTTCCCAACCTTCATTCCTACACCAAATATTTTGCAGCAAATGCAGCTGTGTCATGGACGAGAGCGGTGTGGGAAACAACGGAAAGGGGCTGAAGCAGTGCAGAACACATGGGTGTCGAATCAGATCTGCAACATGTCGAAGAAAAAGGAAAAAAATTCATTAAACTAAATTATAGAACCCTTATCCTTGATATCTATTGGGCATTCCACTGTTACGTTGTTACATAGTTCAAAAATTTTAAATGGCCACGTGATTTAGACTTTTTGGACAGTTATTTTTTTTCAAAATATTTTTTTAGGGTAAAAAATTGAATCTGTAAATTTCGGCCCCTTCCACTTCCAAACTTTCCTTGGAACATCTTTCTGACTTTCATTCACACTTTTTTTTTTAACTACCCTCCTGCATAGATTTGTTTGAAATTATATTTATTTTGAACAGAAAATTCGATGGGGCCCGAAACTTTCTGTTTTTGTGCCCAAAAAACCCAATGATAACTAACTTTACTAAAAGTGGTCACCAGTGGGGCACCCGGGGGGGGGGGGGGAAAGGTGGGGTTGGCCCCCCTCAAAATTTCTTGCCCCCCCAGTTTAGATTTTTTAGTTTTTGTTTTTTTCCCTACTTACAAAATAAATCACATCATTTTGGAAAAAAAATGGGGTGTATTTAAACATGTTTTGAGCAAGTTATTTCCTGTTCTTTTTTTCTTTTTTTCCCAGGCCCAATTTTGGTTTTTTTTATATTGCTAAAAAATCTATATTTATGAAAATTGGCTAATCAAGACGAAGGGATGGGCGTAAGGGAGACGCGGGGGGACAAAGGGGGGGACAGGCCGGGGGCTGGTCGAAATTAGCCCAAAGGGGTCTTTTTTTGTCATATTGAAGGCTTTTTTACATTTTATTGGATATTGCTAAAAATCTCATATTTTTGCAACTTGGCTAAACGAGAGAAAAAGGGGGGGACGTAAGGGGGACGCGGGGGACAAGGGGGGGCAGACCTTGCAGGGCAGAACCCCCACAAGCATATGGGGAGGGCAAAGGGGTTTCCCCCCCTCGTGGTCGTCTCCGTTTTGTTCATCATCCTCCGGTTGTCTTTGTCGTCGCCGTCGGGGGGGTAGTCAAAGGAAAGGGGTTCCCGACGACGACCCAGAGTCGCCATTGTTTCAGGAGTGAAACTTCCCATTCACGGGCCAAACCGCGAGAAGGTTCGGTTGGGAATTTGAAGGGCCAGCTGCACGCAAGGGCATTGATGTTTTTCAAAAACGTGTCGTGACATGCGCATTGCTTTTTTGGTGTGTAATAATTTGTTCTATAAATATGGGGGTATGTAGGGGCTCAGTAACGACACATATTGTGCCAATATCACTTTTCAGGGATTTTTTATTTTTCTATGGATAACTGAACATGGTGCTTTCACTTCAAAGTACAATAGATTGGGCTGCAATCGTCACTAGTTGGCATTGCCTGTCTGCATTTCTGTATGAATATGTTCATTAGTCAGCCATTTTATCGAGACGCAACTTTTTTCAAACGCATAATAACAATGGGCCAAAAAAAAATTTTTTTGATTTTTAGATT
>JAMZAV010008299.1:0-29208 GCA_024449915.1 Sweltsa coloradensis
CCCAAAATTGAAAAACGTTACAATTGTTCCTAAAACCGGTATTTTCAAAATAATCCACCCAGTGGATTAGAAGATTATCTTACCTTTCTAAGGAAATACCGAGATACGCATACAATGCCTAAAACCGTATTTAAAGTATAATATTTGCTATTGAGTAAATGATATTAAGCTGTATGGATCAAAACCATCAAATAATATTACGTAATTGTTACACGTAACGAAGTTTCGTAACAAGCCCCCATCAATTTCCGGCGGTAAAAAACTAATAAACAAACTACTTAGACCTGTGAGTTTCCGTTTAATTCATTGCGATGTCACTGAATTGAGACGAATCGTGAATCAATGGGAAATAAATGAGTCTTATTACATTGAAAACCTTTGAGTTCCAACAGAAATATCTGATAAGGTAAAAAATGAATATTATATTTATTTGTCAATATGAATATTAAGGTTTAAATCAACCTTGAACCTTGATGTTAGCCTTGGTGTCAATAAGAGTTTAGGTTTTATTGATTATAAGTGATAACTCGTCTAGTATTGGCCTTGACTCAGCTTCCTAATAATTTGTATTGTAAAAAATATGAACAAATTTATTTATTGTTATTGATAGAATTAAAGATTGTTCAGGTCACGTATCACTTAATTTTTTCTTTAGCGGATATTTTAAAAATATTTCAGTTTAGTAACATAATATTCAAAAACTTTAGTGAATAAAAAAATGTTATAAACTTTCCTAAAACATTGGCTATATTGTCTTTGTCCCTATGATATTTGAGAAAATAGGATTTTTATTTGTTAAATAACTGATGACAAAAAGGGTTTTTGTAATTTCCGAAAAGTTGTTTTTATCTACTAAAATGTTTTTAATATATTTGTTTTAGTTATGAATAGTTTAAATGTTTGAGTTTATTTACTTCATAAAAGAATAATTTTAGTTGTTTAAAAATGAAAAATATAGTCTACATTTGATATTTAAACTGTATTTTTGTTTTCTAATCAAAGTTTAATTTGAGAATTCTGGTCTACTATAGGAAGCAATATTTGTCAGTGTATCTATTGACCATCTATTTCTCTAAGTGCTGGTAAAACAAAACTAACCTTTCACCTTTAACTAAAATACATTAAATTGAAGGCAGTTGAACCTAGAAACAAACTAAGCATGGAAGAACCCAACTTTTCACACAGATTTCATTATTGGTATAAGAAAAAGAGCATTTTTCCCATTCTTGTAATTTATAAAAACATGTTCATAATTGGCATCATTTATGGAAGTGGGGATGACCATTTTTTTTGGGAAAGGGTTGGCTCCGTTTAGCTTTGTTTGAAAATAAAATATCAACACTCCTCTTTCAATGCCTTGCTAAAAAAATGCAAAATAATCTTTTATCTTATTCATTCCGCTTTTTCCAATGCAATAAGTCACCGTTAGTATTGAAATGAAGCTAATTGTCTACAAAAATGTAATTTTTTTAAAAGGTGATCAAACCTTCGAAAACTAATAAATTAAACGAAAGTACATCAACGTTTAGGTATCCTGTCGCCATCAAAAATGAAACATACATCTCGCTCGACTTAAATTCGGACATAATCTTAACTGATAATTCGTTCCAGAAAGTTGCGTCCATTCCGTTTGGATGTCCCGGCCTCGATCCTGGGGACGCCAACATCACTTGCGTTCAACCTTGGATCGAGGAACGTTTGGGCAGAGGGATAGACTGCACCTCTAAAGTACCAGTCAAAACTCAGGCACGTTTCGTAAGTTGTCCAGAGGGCAACGCCATTGTCGAAGAATACAAAGTTATCACCTGCAAGTTCCCTGGTAGATGGGATAACGATGTGTTCACATGTGACCGTAAGTTTATTTATAGCTCTCGATGTGTCGACAAACGGTTAATTTCAATTTTTTTAAACATACCATTACGGTTTAAGTGGAATCCCTAGACTAAATATGATTTCTAAAGAATGCATTAAAGACGCCTGAAAAGTAAGTAGATTTTTTTTGAAATTTTCTTGGCGGGACATAACCTCAGAATCAACAATTATATTCAAATTACCGAACTCAAACGAGCTAGTTCAAAATTGAATTTTGAGCAGCGGGTTTTGTGTATTGTTTCTACATTCTTAATCTTACAACCTAAGTAAAAGGGAAACTGGTTGTCTGTACTTTCTGGCGTTGCACGACGTTTTTTCGTTAATCGGTATAAAATTTAAAATTATACCGGCAGACGAAAAAAATCGTACAACGTAAAAAACTATAGGAAACCATTAATCCTTATATTTAGGTTAGATTAAGGAATGTGAACAATACACAAAAACCCGGCTGCCCCTCAAAATTCAATTTTGAACTAGCTTGTTTGAGTCGGGAAAATTTGGATATAATTGTTGATTCTGAGGTTTTGTCCCCCTAAAAAAAAATTCAAAAAAAAAAATTTTTCTCCTTTCATTCTCAACGTTTCAGACGTCTTTAATGTTTCTTTAGAAATCTATTTTAGTCTAAGGATTCCCTTAAAGATGGTTGGTTTGAGCTCATGCAAAACTTTTTACAACCTAAAAATTTTTTAAATGTATTTAAAATATCTCTGATTGGGAAAATACACCCAAATTACTATACACCATTTTCGACCCCAATTTCACAAAAAAATGATTTCCTAAAAATTCAAATTTATTAGATTGTTACAAAGAACGAGGGAATTCGCTCTCAGAGCACATTTCAAGTTTTAAATGATGTACCTACACAAATTTGGGAAAAAAATACAGCAAATTACACGTTCGTGGCATATTACTGTCCGTTCTGAAAAAAAGTAAGGTTTATTTAGAAAAAAAATGATCTGATACTGACAATCACACACTTTACTTAACATTTTGGTGCATAGCACAACCCGATAGGACAAACGATAGAGCTCCAAGTGACCCTGACTAAACCTCTGCATTTTATGTCAAAGCCAGGTTTTGCTCTTGTTAATCCAACAGTGTTAAGTCAAGCCTACTCTATATTATATATTTTAAATATAAGAATAGAGGATGGATAAGATAGTTTTGTACAGTGGTTCAAACGAAAAAATGCAGATAGCTCGGAATTTTTTTCCCCAACGTAACAACTGTCTCAAATTCAAATTCACGCTAGCTTAGCGGGGAAATCTAGCATAGATAATTCTTGCTTGTGTTGGCTACACTATTTCTCTCCTTACACAAAGGAAAAAATTCCTTTTACTATGCATTCATACTACCCCCCCCAAACTACCACTCATGTGATTTAATTTTTGATTAGTACCTTGCCGGTAAATTTGACATTTTCGAATTATGCGGAAGCTGTATTGAGTATTCAACCCAGTGAGATGGAAAACAAAATATACGAATTCGAATTGCCAAGCACTACGTTTACGTAAGACGTACTAATGTTTCAGCCGCTGAATGGTCATAAAATTTTACGTGATCATTATTTTATTGCTTTTCCAGTTATATCAACCGAGGAACCTAAGCCAACCACGAAGCTAACAACAAAACCAACAACCAAGCGAATAAACGTTACACGGTCTACTAACTCTACAGTTAAACCTAAAACCACAACAAAGCTTGTCACTGTAACAAAACCGAGTACTACCACTAAGTCAGCAGCAAGTTCAGTATCTGCCTCAGTAGTGAGTGGCGTTACAAACACTACGTTAGCTGGTGGTGCAGGTACAATTGTGGCAAATGGCAACGGATCTACTGCAATAGCTAATGGCGCAGGAACTTCTGTTGCAAATGGAGCTGCGTCTGATTCTACTACCACCACCCGAGCTTCGGTGTCAACAACTACGGCTGCGACTGTAACCACGGTTACCACTATGAGTAATGCCGTCACAACAGTAGGGACCACCACATTGAGAGCCCCCTGGGTAAACGACTAGGACCCTGGCCACTACCGTACCAGATACTACTACGAATACCACAGCAAGTGCCACAACAACAACCACAACTCTACCAACAACAATAATAACAACAACAACAACTACAACGGCAGACATACCAACAACACCAATACCAACAACAGCAATAGCAGCAACAACCGCTGCAGGAACAACAACAGCAACAACAAGCAACAACGGGAACAACGGGAACAACAGGAAAAAACCCGCAACAACGGGAACAACAGGAACAAACGGGAACAACGGAAAACAACAGGAACAACAGGAACAACAGCAAAAAACAGGAAAACAGCAACAACGGGAAAACCAAAAGGAACAACGGGAACAACGGGAACAACAGCAACAACGGGAACAACAGCAACAACAAAAAACAAACACCAACCACCGTACCAGCCACTCCACCACCAAGTACGTATCTTGACCAAAATATTATGACGTAATGCACAGCTGTTGTTTAGCAGATTTTTGGCATGTCAATTTATTGCAATGTCGTTATCTGGCATATTGATTCGTATTCTACGTATTTTAATATGGATACGCTAAATATTATGAGTTAGTTAGCCATGTGGTACCGTAAATGTGTGTAAGAAAGTGTTTCAGTTTCAAAACGATGATGGAAATTTTATGTTTTATACTAGTTTTTTTTTTTTTTTGAAAATGTACTGATTTTCAAGAAAGGTGTAGTTTTGGGCGCGGCCTATATTACTGCGTGTTCCAGTGAACCGTTCTACACAGTTTCTAGACTGAATATTTTGGGTGATCATTGAGTCTATGCTTCACTTTAATATCTAAATATATGTGTAAACAATAAGAAGGTTAAAGCCGATTTAACATCAAGAAGCAGAAAATTCGTGCAAAATCTTAATTTTAAAGAACCCCTTTGAAAGTCAATTTAAATTTACTGTAATGCTTTGAATTCGTGGTAAAAATTAATATCCCTTTAATTTAAACAAATAAAATGATAATGGGATTTGTAATAAGATTTATGATGATATTAATAAAAATCACCCCACTGAGCTCTAATCTAGGTCACTCCTTTAAAAATTACAAATTTTGGAGTCTCAAACTCCTGCCGACTGGGCAAACTTTTAGACTATTTCTATAAACTAGGGAAACGCCAAAGTCGTTGTTTGACGAGTGGAGAGAGCCACGTGTTGAGTACCCGTGAACATTAATTGGATTAAGTTAGGTAATTATATTGGTATAAATAAAAGGGTTTTTTAGTTTTTAAATTTAAGGACACGTCAAAATGTCCCTCCATAAGCACCACTTTAGCCAATGATAGGCTAAGGAGGTCTAAGGTAGGGGGAAGAAAAGTAATGTGTGTGTGATGGTGTGGTTGTAATGTGGTGACTCAAAAACATGGCTCAACTCACTCGTCTAACAACGACTTTTGGGCGTTTCCCTAGTATAATCTTTATACAAACATTTGTGGTCACAAAACCCTTGTTTAAAGATAGGCTACACCCCAGGCTAAATGGAACGGACGGTGTATGACCCTTAGAACAGGTACTTCTTCCGCGTCAATGTATGAAAAATTAAAGGACGATTCCGTCTGGGTTTTGGGGTAGAATTGGCCCAGAGCATGGCTCTGCTAATCGTAAAAGGCGATTCAGAGAAAAAAGTCCACCTCGCAAACATCAGCTAAAAAGAGGGAAGTATAGTATACTCCCCAAAAACCCGAGGCGAACTCTGGCAATCGTCGTCGGGGACACCTCCCCCTTCCCTTGACCCACCTCCCCGACGACTGTGACAATGACACAACGAACGATGACAAAGACAATGACGACCACGACGTGAGAAATTCCCCTTCCCCCCCTTACCCATGGGCTGGTTCTGGACCAGCATGGCTCTCCTCCCCATCCCCTAGGCTAGAGTCGTGCATTATGACCTAACGGGTTTACGCGTCCTTATCCAAATAAACCCCAAAAAAAAAAATAATTTAGGCCTAGGCGAACAGGAGAAAAGTGTTTTATAATTTTTTGGTTTCAGGGTGCGTCAACCGTTTGTCGTCGTCCTATTATGAAAAAAGGCTGGTCCCATACGTCCCCCGTTTTTAGTTTGGATTTAAAGGGGGCGACAACCGCTAGGCAAAAATCACCAGAAAAAAATCACCTAGAGGATATAGGGAGGAAAATCCCATGCTGGTGCTGGTCAGAAATAGCCACGGGTAAAATGTGAAAGAAAAGGGAGGGTTTCTCGCGTTCGTGGTCGTCATCGTCTTTTGTCATCGTTCGTTTTTGGTCTGGTCGTCGTCGTTTGGGGAAAGGGCGTCAGAGAATATGGGGGGTCCCCGGACAACGACTGCCAAAAGCTCGCATTTCTGGTTTCGGAAAGGGAAATTTACTACCTACTTACCAGCTGATTGTTTGCGAGATAAAAATACGTCGCACTGTTTCTTGTAGATCAGCCACCAGCCCAAACGAAGTGTATAATAGTATCCTTGATAGCCAGCAATGTGCCCAGCCTCATTTACAGAATGGGCAGAAGCCCTGCATAATGAAAACAAAATAAACATTTACTTGGTTTTATCCTGATCCGGGAAACTTTCACAGGCTGTGTTCTATTACTAATAAACATTGCAATCTAAGTTCAAATTTTTCACATTTTTATTTCTTGTAGCTTAAATCGCAACGGAAAATTATTGCTCATTTTGTTAGAGGGTTCTCAGTTATACCTGGTCACGGATTCAGCTCAATCTATTTGGCCGTTCGGCCGTATGAGCCCGGACAGACAGACAGACAGACAGACATTGGACAATGCTCACGGCCAAGGCCCGATCGAGTATAGCGTTAGGAAAGACTATGTTCGCTGCGCTCACTCGTCTAATCAATAACTATGTCCTTTAAGTTGCTTATACTTAAAAAACTTGTGTTTGTATTATTATTTAACTATTTTTATATTATTATTTTTATTCTTCTTCTTCTTTCTTCTTCTCTTCTTCTTCTTTTCTTTTCTTCTTCTTCTTCTTACGTCAAATATTGTGATTCTAGTTGAATTATTAGAAATGATTAATTCTTCTTGTTTTCTTCATCAGTACCGGGATGCGAACTTTTTTGATACGAAAAAGTTTACAAACCGTATTCCATGGTAACCAGCTGGGACCAAGGGCCGAGGCGATGTGCGCCGCTGAGGGTGCACATCTGGCGCTTTTCTCCACCCCAAAAGAAAACTGGGATCATCTGCTGCAAAAAAGCAACAACACGGAGTTCTTACAGGATTCCACAGACAAACGAAAGAGGGCACTTATGTCGATTTTAAATGGTAAGTACCCGGTGCCTACTAGATATTTATGTTAGAGGCTCTCAACTCTAACTTTTCAACTGATTCATTTTTATAATAATTCATTGAAGTGATATTTCTTAACCTTTTTCCCCATGTTTGATAGGTTTGCTAATGATTATTATGATGATGTTTTTATTATATTTATTGTTACAAGGTTGGCAATCACCAAGTGTGTTTGTACTTTTTGTACTATGCTCTATTCTGCCATCCTCGTGACTCATTTTTTTTAATGAATATGATGCGGAACAAATAATAAATATATATAAATAAATGGAGGAGGTCCCGGATCTGATGAACGCAACAGGCAGATGTTTTTTACTTCTGATGTGGGCGTAAGTCCATTAGTTCTTAAGTAAACGGTGTGTTTTTGGGGCGTCCTAGCAACGAGGAACTAACTAATGATCCGAATCAGCTTTGAAATTTTGGCACTGTCTGCGGGTGGAATTCGTGTCCAGTTTGATCGATCTGTAACTTATTTCATACTCAAATATGCCGTCTCTAGTGGTCATTATTTTTCTCGTCCCACCTGTTTTTGCGCCTACAGGGTTGGCTTTGTCCGATTTTAATTTAATGTCCCCCTCTGAAAATCGTCAGGTGACTGAGTGAATAGATTACCAACAGTGTTGGCTTTGAGCGTTAAACGCGCGACTAATTCGGGGAGGATCCCGACTGAAGTTTTTCTGAGGTTTTCCTCAGTCGTTAATGCTAATGCAAGGGATTGAGTCCTCGTAAACAGCCCTCGGACATCCCTTCACAATTGTCCTATCCGCAACATACCTAGTTAGACGGGACATTGAATTGCACCGTGGGCAGGTTTCCCACAAAAAATATAATAAGATCAAATTACGAATTTATTTTCCTTATATGTGTTTATAGGACATAACACTGCTTTTTATCAATATTTATTTGTGATTTTTCGACTTTTATTCAAAAGTCTTTTTCAAACTGAAAAATGATAAAGGAAATTTATTTTGATATGTTTACACTTAGCTCCTACCCAAACTCTCTCAATCATCAAAGCAAAAAGAAACCAATGGTTTTGTGTACAAAAATGGGCTGTTCATCTAGGCCTGTATTACAGTTTTTAAAAATAGACTGAGAATGTCACATTTAATTTAACGACAATGTTTTTTTTGTTTTTGAACAAATCATTTGTATCAAATCATGTTTGCATGCAGTGACCAAGGTGTATCGAATCTTACACGCTCAAGGTTACCTAAATTCCGCTCGGAGATTGAGTGAACCTTGCAAAAATTAATCGTATTTTGTACTGGAAATGATTTCCATAGTGTTGTATGCATTTCAAAACATGTTCTCTAATTTTCCAGAGACAAAAAAATAATCCAGAAATAACAAAATCTATCCCGACCGTTGTTTGAACCCGAGGGTCTCCAACATTCCGGGTATAAAGTCGCTTTTGCTAACTAGACTAGGAAATCGTCAAAGTTGTGTTGAGTACCCGGTAACATTTGCATTAAGTTTATTGATATTATTATAAGGTATAAACGATATGGTTTTGAGTTTAGTGTACAATGGTTTTGTGCATAATTATGGGCCGTTCATCCCGGTCTTTATTGACAGTTTCAAATCACATGCATAGGCCTAATTGTATATTGAAGGCAATGGTAATATAGTTTGATCATTAAAAATAAAATATTTGGACTAAACACTGTTGTTCTTGTTATGACTAAACAACTCTTTTCAAGGTTTCTTTCTCAAACTAAATGTTGAACAAAATACATTATTTGTTTACAAAATAATTATGTAAACAATTCTAATATAATTAGTTTCTAGTTTTTTTGTTATTTTGTTCAACTTTTAATTTTGAGAGAGGCTCTAGAAAGGAGTTGAAATATTACCAGTCAATAAAGTCTATAAAAAAGTCCTCAATCAATCATTACGCGTGATAATTTTGTGTTTTTATTTAACAGGCAACCCCATGCCGACGTTTGTGCCGTTCTACAAGAGATCTGGACAGGCCGATATGGACTGCGTGAAGTATGTGAAAAAGAATACCACCCTTGATCCAAACCCTGGACTAACTGACATTTCTTGTGGATATGATTATCTTCGAGTCATTATATGTGAGAAAGTTGCTTAATGAGAACAAAACGCGGAATCTACACAAAAATAAATAGATGAAATATGTGCTTTTGTTTGTTATGAAATATATTTTTTTCCACAGCACTTGATTTTATTCTTTAAAATGCAATTATTTTGTTTTGCTTTTACAAAGTATGTAAGTGGCGATATTTTGTCTTGCACGTATAGGGCACAATTTTGTCTTAAGATAAATAAATAAACACGTTTTGGGAAATTTTTATTTTAAACTAAGTTTCTTTCTTCCATACTTAGGGTAGCTACTTTTCATCCTATATTCCTCTTATAAGACTTCTTGTCGATCTAGGAATGTTCCATTTGTTTTTTGTAGAGCAACTAGTTCACATACTGACAATATTCCTCATATTCGTTAGCAAATCTATTTCTATTTTTTTCCTTCCCTTTTCATTAACTAGGGAAACGCCAAAGTCGTTGTTAGACGAGTGAGAGAGCCACGTGTTGAGTACCCGTGAACATTGATTGGATTTAAGTTAGGTAATTATAAGTTTTTAAGTTTAAGGGCACGTCAACTGTCCGGCCATATGCGCCACTTTAACCAATGATAGGCTAGGGAGGTCAAAGATAGGGGGAAGAAAAGTAATGTTAGCGGGTACACAACACATGGCTCACTCACTCGTCTAACAACGACTTTGGCGTTGACCTAGCGGTTGTCGCACCCTTAATCCAAACTAAAACTAAATTGGGACGTATGGGACCAGCCTTTTTTCATAATAGGACGACGACAAACGGTTGACGCACCCTGAAACCAAAAAACTATAAACCACTTTCTCTGTTCGCCTAGACCCAAATATGTATTATTTTTTGGGTTTATTTGGATTAAGGACGCGTCAAACCGTTAGGTCATAATGCACGACTCTAGCCTAGGGGATGGGGAGGAGGGGCCCATGCTGGTCAGAACCAGCCATGGGTAAGGGGAGGAAGGAGGATTTCAAGGTAGGGGGAAGAAAAGTAATGTGTGTGTAATGTGTGTGTTGTAATGTGGCTCACTCACTCGTCTAACAACGACTTTGGGTTTCCTAGTATAATCTTTATACAAACATTTGTGGTCACAGACCCTTGTTGAACAGATAGGCTTCACCCCAGGCTAAATAAAACGGCCGATGTATGACCCTTAGAACAGGTACTTCCTCCAGCGTCAATGTATGAAAAATTAAAGACGATTCCGTCTGGGTTCGGGGTAGAATTGGCCCAGAGCATTGTTCTGCTGCTCTGGCGATTCAAGAGAAAAGGTCCACCTCGCAAACATCAGCTAATAAGAGGGAAGTATACTATATACTCCCCAAAACCAGAGACGAGCTCTGTCAATCGTCGTCGGGGACACCTCCCCCTTCCCTTGACGACCTCCCCGACGACGGTGACAATGACACAACGAACGATGACAAAGACAATGACGACCACGACGTGAGAAATCCCCCTTCCTCCCCTTACCCATGGCTGGTTCTGACCAGCATGGGCCACTCCTCCCCATCCCCTAGGCTAGAGTCGTGCATTATGATCTAACGGTTGACGCGTCCTTAATCCAAATAAACCCAAAAAAATAAAATATTTAGGCCTAGGCGAACAGAGAAAGTGGTTTATAGTTTTTTGGTTTCAGGGTGCGTCAACCGTTTGTCGTCGTCCTATTATGAAAAGGCTGATCCCATACGTCCCAATTTAGTTTTAGTTTGGATTAAGGGTGCGACAACCGCTAGGTCAAAAATCACCACTCTTACCTAGAGGATATAATAAGGAGGAAAATCCCATGCTGGTGCTGGTCAGAAATAGCCACGGGTAAAGGCGCGTCGTGGTCGTCATCGTCTTTGTCATCGTTCGTTTTGTCCTGGTCGTCGTCGTTGGAAAGGTCTTTAGAGAATATGGGGGTCCCCGACAACGACTGCCAGAGCTCGCATTCTAGTTTCGGAAAGTAATATACTACCCTACTTACCAGCTGATGTTTGCGAGATAAAATACGTCGCACTGTTTCTTGTTAGACGAGTGAGCGCAGCGAACGTAAGTCTTCCCTAACGCTATACTTGATCGGGCTTTGGCCGTGAGCATTGTCCAATGTATGTATGTTAAACGTATGTCTGTCTGTCCAGGCTCATACAGCCGAACGGCCAAATAGACCAAGCTGAGAATTTAAACACACATCCGCGACCAGGTAACTGAGAAATCCTAACAAAATGAGCAAGATCCATTGCGATTTAAAACTACAATAAATAAAATGGGATTTTTAAAAATATCGGTAGCATTTGTTTAGATTTTTCATATGAAAAATAGGCCACAGCCTACGGTATAAAAAAAACATTTCAGATATAGTCGCTATCAGTCGGTGATTTTTCGTATGTTTTTGTTGTCAAAACGGTATGTCATTCTCTAAAGGTTATGTCATTATTCTTGTTTAAATTCATCAATTAATTAATAATGATGACCAATTGACCATCCACAAGATACAGTGCAATACCGCAGTAGACCCTATACAGTATACACGCAGTACTACGCCATATAAAGGTATAATTAAAATCGTAGACTAGACCACCTACTTTATTCTAACCTGCGTCATGAATGTGAGATATGTGTACGCTTTACGTAGGCTAAACCATATGGTCGTGCATTTGGCACAGAGCATTGCTCTGCATATCGTATCTCATCTCGCAAACATCAGTGGTAAGTACAAAAGAGAAGTATATATACTCCCCGAAAAGATGCGACCTCTGGCAGTCGTCGTCGGGGGCCTCTACCCCTTCCCTGACAACCCCTTTACGACGATGACCATGATAACACGAACGATGCCAAAGACGATGACGACCACGACGTGAGAACCCCCTTTTCTTTCACCTACTCGTGGCTGGTTCTGGGTACGTCTGTAATCGTTTTTCGACTGCTACCCTTTCTAAAAACTTGCCTGCTCTGTGCTTGCCTGCTTACACCTCGCCTACTTAATGATTCTGTCAACGAACTTCTACAAGCCTGCTTATCATGGCTTCCCACTGCCTACTTAACGGAAAATACGTTTTTAAGTCGCTCTAAAAAACCCAAACCCACGAGAAGGCGGTAAGTTTTTGATTTTTTTATAAATTTGTAAACAAAAAAAATTTTCTTGTGTTTGTTAGTCCATGTGCGTTTGTATCTCTCGTTTTTGGCTTGTCATAGGGTCTAGACCTAGCATAACCTCGTTGGTCAAGGTCCAAAAAAGTTAAAAAAAAATTTAAAAACATCAAACTATATCACGAAAACATTCAAAATCCCTACATTTGGCTGGCTAGGCCTTAGGTCTAGGCTTACCCTACGCTAGGCCTAGGCCCCACCTTTACCTAGCTATGCCCTAGGGCTTTCGGCCTAAAACATGCATTTAGTTGTTTGAATTCCTGACACGCTAATTTTCTACGTGGAAAGAAAATAATCATTAAATATAAGATCTTAGGAACAATTTAAATTAATTAATTACAATCCTGCTTGCATTTCACTTCTTCGCATTCGGGCCATCTTGAAGTAGGCGAAGTAAGCTCACAAGCATACACTTTGGGCGACTACGCTCGGGTGCTAACCAAGCAGACGACCGATGCCTACTTGTGACATTTCGACGCCAACTTCATCACGTGACTTCCGGCTAACGAGTCGACTTAGGCAAGCAGACTCGCTCAAAAAGTCGATTACAGACGCACTTGACCAGCATAGGATTTTCCTCCCTAAATCCCTTAGAGTGGAGCATCATAACCGAACGGTTGACGCGCCCTGAAACCAAAAAATAAAAACCATTTTCTCTGTTCGCCTCCCAAGCTGAAATGTCTTTAATTTTTCATTGACGCTGGAGGCAGTATCTATTCAAGTGTAGGAGTCGTACACTAGCTGGCCGTTCCATTTAGCCTGGGGTGTATCTGTTGATCAAGTGTCTGTGACCACAAATGATTGTTCAATGATTTTTACTAGGGAAACGCTAAAGTCGTTGTTAAAACTAGTGAGTGAGCCCTGTGTTGAGTACCCCGGGAAACGTTCCCTTTCCCCCCTCATATACCTAAGGTCTACCTAGCCTCTCGTAGGCTAGAGTGGCGCATTATGGCCTTCAGTTGACGCGCCCGTATACCCAAATAAACTCCCCCAAAACCCTATTAAATTATACATGTATAATATTATCATCAAAAATTAAATGCAATGTTCCCGGGTACTCAACACATGGCTCACTCAACTCGTCCAACAACGACTTTGGCGTTTCCCTAGTCACCAGCCCAAAACGAAGTGTATAATAGTATCCTTGATAGCCAGCAATGGCCCAGCAAACATTTACAGAATGACAGAAGAAATAAAACAAAACAATAATAAAACATTTACTTGGTTCATTTTGATCGCAAACTTTCACAGGCTGTGTTCTATTTTACTAATGGGTATTGTAAAACATTTGCAATCTAAGTTCACATTTTTCACATTTTTATTTCTTGCGAGCTTAAATCGTAACATATATTGCTCATTTTGTTAGCAGTTCTCAGTTACCTGGTCATGGATGTGTGTTTAAATTTCAGCTCAATCTATTTGGCCGTTCGGCCGTATGAGCCCGGACAGACAGACATTTACACACACATACATACATACATACATACATACATACATACATTGGACAAGCTCACGGCCAAGGCCCGATCGAGTAGAGCGTAACAGAATCCTCATTCGCTTCGCTCACTCGTCTAATCACGAGTCTCGTTAATGTTGTTGATGACTTTATCGTGTTTTAGCTCCTTATTTTTTGTCTTCTTTTTCACATTGAGGTAATTTTTGTTTTTGTTATATCGTTTAGGTATTACTAATAAAATGAACAGTTACTTGTGGTGATACAGAGCTAGGTGCGCGATATGGCACCGGGCCAAACCACGCGGCTTAGAAGTGCAGTGATGATGCGAGATCGTTCAAAATACTTTCTTCTTTACCTAGACGGTGACAATCAATCTGTTTATTCTGTTATCCTGGATTGTATATCAAATAGCTTGACGTGTGTCTTATTATCATAACTAGGAAAACGCTAAAGTCCCGCCGCGTTGATGGATGAGCTTTTTAAAGGTTTTAGTTTGCGTGGGATATCTTACTTTGCAAGTGCTTTGTTTTGCTGCCTACGCATTGTAGGTGAATGTTGTCAGTTTTTTTGTTTCTGTCAATTGGTATTATTTACCGTAAACAACTTATATTAAAAGCTTTATTTCTATGGATTCTGGCTAACTATTTCAACTTTTTCTTTAAAAAGGTACTACATCACCACAACCTTAATGTCCATGTATAATATGAACGTTGTAGCCCCACCCGTTTGGTCAGAATTGGCCCAAATGGCACAAAAATATCGCACAAAAAGTCAAAAAACGTATATTAATAGCTTTATTTCTCTATATTCTGGCTAACTTTTTCAACTTTTTCTTTCAGAAAGCAATACATCACCATTACCTTAAAGTCCATGTGAAATATGAACGTTGTAGCCCCACCCGTTTGGTCAGAATTGGCCCAAATGGCACGAAAATATCGCACTAAAAATCGAAAAAAATCGTAATTGTACGATATTCATGAGAAATATTTCTTCAATTGTACCCAAAAACGTGGCAAGTCTAAGTTCAGAGAAAACGAAGGTCGTGTCAAATTTTCATCAAGATCGCATATGCCGTTTGCCCGGTAGAGAGCGAACAAACAGACGGAAAAACAAACCAAAAAAAAACCAAAAAAAAAAAAACAACCGAGCTAAATTTTTTGGGGGGTCGGTGAAATTGAAGTCTTCGCTTCGCTCATCCAATTAGTCGAGGGAGCGCAGCGACTGAAGTCTACAATTCAACTCAAATGGCACAAAAGATCTGTTTTTTGTCTGTGGCATTTTAACAGATATCCGTTACAAGTATTAAACGTGCAGTTAATATTTTGAGCAAAATCCGTTAAGATTTAAACCCACTATAAATAATAAATTGAAAAATAGTTCAAAATGTGTAGGATTTACGACAATGGTTTTGTTCTTCAAGAAGTCATTTTTAGCGAATCATGTTTGTCAGGCCGTGAAGGCGTGCAGTGACCAAGGTGTATTGAATCTTACAAGGTTCCCCATCACTGCTGGGTGAGTGAGTAAACCTTGCAATCTTAATAAGTATTTCGTACTGGCTATGTTTTCTATTGTACTGTATTTATGCATTTCAAAACACGTCCAATAATTTTTTAATACAATCCAGAAATAAAAAATCTATTACGACTGTTGTTCGAATGCGGGTCTCCATCATTTCGGGTATAAAGGGCGCCTTAGCCAACTATACTAAGAAACCGCCAAAGTCGTTGTTAGACGAGTGCGCGAGTGTGTTAAGTACCCGGTAACATTTGCAATAAATTGATATTATATATATATATGTTAGTACTTTAGACAGAAATTATAAAAGTGACTACACCGGGAATCGAACCCGGGACCCGGGTTAAAACAAGGTAAAACATATATATATATATATATATATATTATTGACGAGTGTATTAAACTACTAACCGAGGTCTATAATTTTAACACTTACTTGTGTGAATTTTCGGAGACGTCCGTCTCCATCGTCAGACACTGACACACTGGCAAATGGCAATCTCACTGTGTTTCCGGAGGCTTCCACCCATGTTGTTGTGCCCTAGTGACTTCTTCCCTGACTAGATTGCGCCATATGGGGCTGAATTCTTTGTGGCCTGGCTAATTATATTTCAATGCATGACATGACTGCAGCTTGTTTTATCCCCTAATGTCGGCATTCTCTTCTTTTAACATTATTTTAACCCCCTCCCAGTTGATGTTTTCCTTGCACACGTCGAAATGATCTTTTAACTTTGATGGTATCCTGGTCTTCCATTCTATTGTTTTCTTATGTTCACCTATGCGGATGTTTACTGGTCTTGATGTTTCCCCAATGTACCCTTGTTCACAGTCACACGGTTTGGTGTAAACTAAATTTCTTGACTCATCTTTTGGATCGCTGGGTTTTGTTTTCGAAATTATACTACGTAGGGTGTGTGATGATTTGAATACAGTTCTGACATTAAACTTCTTCGTGGTGCGACGGAATTTTTCAGAAAATCCAGGATATATTGTATCGACATTGTAGTGCGTGGTGCACTAGGTGCACTAGGGCACAACAACACGCGGTGGAAGCCTCCGGAAACACAGTGAGATTGCCATGTGTGTCAGTGTCTGACGATGGAGACGGACGTCTCCGAAAATTCACACAAGTTAGTGTTAAAAATACTATAGACCTAGTTTAGTTGTCGAATACACTCGTCTACTAAAATACATCCGGGTCAAATAGCTTCTAAAAATAATATATATATATATTAATTTATGTCTCAAGTACTAACATAACAGCGTCATAGTCGCCTACTATAAAAGCCAAGTTTAAACATCATATATATATATATATATATATATATATATAATATATAATATATATATATATATTATGTTTTAAAAAAAAAAGTTACTACACCGGGGATCGAACCCGGGACCTTACTGTCTGGGCTATGCTCTTACCAACTGAGCTATGCGGCCACCAATTTAAAACTGTCTAATTTTTGGTCTGTTTTATACATTGTTACTAACGTGTGTAGAGCAGATTGCACTGCCAATTAGACTTCATACGAAATTAATATTTTGGAGAATACAAACCATTTCTGTAACCCTAGAGATGGGATATATGATGTTTTACCTTGGCTGTATAGTAGGCGACTATGACGCTGTTATGTTATACTTAAGACAGAAATTAAAAAAGTTACTACACCGGGGTCTGAACCCGGGACCTTAGCTGTCCGGGCTATGCTCTTACCAACTGAGCTATGCAGCCACCAATTTAAATCAATGTCCCGGGGTCAAACGCTTTTGTAGTAACTTTTTAATTTCTGTCTTAAGTACTAACATAATATATTTATTTATTACATAAGGTATAAATGATAGGGTTTTAAGTTTTGTTCGTATAAGGACTTGTCAACTGTAAGGCCATAATGCGCCACTCTATCCTACGATAGGCTATAATGAGAGGAAAGGGAATGTTCCCGGGAACTCAACACATAACTCGCTCACTCGCCTAACAACGACTTTGACGTTTTCCTAGTATATCCCATTGTGGCTCCGAGGTACAAAGTCCCGGGTTTCATTCCCGGCACTTTCACTTTAGTCACAGATTATTGATGAAAACTATTTTTCTAATTTTTACTTCAAAAGTACTTTGTAGAGACGTAAATAACATCGATGAAATGGCCCATGTCTTGTTATCATAGGTAGATACAGCCTTATTGATGACATTGTTAAATGAAGATTGAAACTTCATCGGCTTCATATACAAAAACTCAACAACCCGTAGAAATCGGCTGAACCGATAGCAACAATCCAAACTTCAGTGCGTTATTCATAGAGTATTGCCATGGCCGTCAAGCTTGTTTGCTGGACACGGGAAACTATCAAGAGAACAATCCCGTTGAGACCGGCAGTCCTGACTGAAAGTATTTTCCGAGGTTTTCCCTCAGTCTGCGAGTGCAAAGGGATTGAGTCCACTTTAACAGCCCTCGGACATCCCTTCACAATTGTCCAATCCACAACATATTATTCGGATTTAAAAGCAAAGTGGCTGACATCTGGTGAGCGAAGCGCGAACCCGCCGGAGTAGCATTGCGTTGAGATGGCCGCTTATAAGTATGTTTTCCTATGCCACTTGCAATGGATCACGACTGAAATAAACACTCGATAAAGACCAAACCACACCACCTTTTTATGAAATTGAGTTTGTAAGTCTAGTGTAATATCTGTAGCCACATCGTATACAGCCTAGATAGAAAAATGTTAATGAAAATAAGCGTAAAAGTTGAACTTCGGCGACGATAACATTTGAAGTAACCCTGTGTAGGGTAGGATGTTTTCGTCAGTTTAATCGGGGGAAATATTGTAGGGGACGTTTAAATAGTGTAAGATTATATTAAAACTATCTATGAATGAAATAAACTGGTAAGATTGTTAAAAACATGTGATGATGGAGCGTCAGCTTGTCATGAGTTTCGTTCATTTCTAGGCCTAGAAGTGGGCGTGTGGTGGCCTACACAGCTCTCAATGTAGGATGTTTTCGTCAGTTAAATCGGGGGAAATATTGTAGGCGACATTTAAATAGAAAAAGATGATATTAAAACTATCTATGAATGAAATAAAATTGCAAGATTGTTAAAAACATGCGATGATCAAGCATCAGCTTGACATAAGGTCGTTCATTTCTAGGCCTAAAGTGGGCGCGCACACACACACCATATCAATCTTTTGTTTGATATTTTCGAGCCTGCTCAGCAACTTATTTAATATAAACTAACGCTGGTCAATACTAATAATGTAACGCCCATGGAGAAATCATTCTGGTAATAATAATTTATAGCACGAAATTGTTTCCCGGACAGATCTAGGCGTTCCGTAGGGGGGCCTAGGCCCTAGCTGCGAGTTTCCGAGTTTAGCACCACCAACGACGTACGTTAGGTTACGGGAAACAGCTTTTTCCGAAAACATGGGTTAACGAAAGGGCTGTAGGTCTAGTCTTTAGAAATTACACCGGATGCAAGTAAAATTGTTGGATTACATGCTACGAACGCCTGCGCGACGGGCAACCCGCCGTACGGCCGAGTCGCCCAACTACAAGTCACCGCCTCCTTGCAGTGCTTAGACTCTCGTCTCTGTACGATCTACAGGGCTGAGTATAAACCACGTTTCGTCGGCCCGCTCAGACACCTTAGAAGTGACAAAACTAGTGAACTTAAATAACAGGTTATGGGCCTAGTCATAGTTAAATCTGTAGGTAAAGTGTAATAAGTCATTCACCCAGCACAGTTCAGCGAAAACCCTGCTAATCCCGCAGCAGAGTCGGCGCCTAAGCAGGTGAGCGACCAACCTAACCTATAGCCTAGCCTAGGCCTAGCCCCAAGGCCTAGCCAAGTCGTCCGCGGACGGGAAGTCTCCATACAAAAACTCAACAACAAAAATTACAGCTGTGGAAGTTCAAAATAGAAATGCTGTTGAGCAAGGACGACCTCTGGGACACAGTTGAGGAAGATACGCCATCGCAGCCTAATACAGCATGGAAAAAGAAAGACCAACGTGCCAGGGCCACAATTTGCCTACTTCTCGACGACGACCAGCTGATCCACGTGCGGAATGAAACGTCCGCCCGATCAGTGTGGTTGGCCCTGAGAAAGGTGCACGAAAGGTCTAACTTAACCTCAAAGTTGTATCTCCTCAGGAAACTGTACAGCCTCAGGCTCAAAAACGAGCAAAGTATGGATGAGCACATCAACAGAACATTTTGAGCTAGTTAATGAGCTCAGGGACGGGGCGAAGAGCTCAAGGAAAACCACGTCGCAGCCCTCCTGTTGTGTAGCCTGCCAGAGAACTATGGCATGCTAATCACAGCACTTGAGGCTAGACCCGAGGGTGACATAACACTCGAATTCGTTATCGGCAAGCTCAAGGACGAGTTTAACCGAAGAACGGAAACAGAATTGGGGGTCGAATACAATGAAGCTGTATTAAAAAACCGGACCTCAATACGGGACAGTGGAAAGAATGAAGTGCTTCCACTGCAACAAACCCGGGCACCTAAGAAGGACTGCCGGACCCGCAAGAGAGAAACAAAGTTCAACAGGGAAAAAGTCAAGAGCGCCATAAGAGGCGAGGCCGGATCAAGCGACGATGAAGAACCGCGCTACGTATGTTTCAAGGCGGAGGAAGTCAAGAAAAACAACCACATGGTTTCATTGACTCGGGAGCAACATGCCACATGACTAATGACAGGGCATTTTTCTCAAGACTTGAGGAGAAGTCGTGCACCGTCTCACTCGCAAACGGGAGCTCCATGCAGTCCGAGGGAGAGGGGGAGGGCTTCCTGAAATTGCAAGGTGGGTCCGTCACCCAGGAGACCCGTGAACGTGCTGCTCAAAAAACGTGTTGTACATCCCCAGCCTCGACGGCACCCTGATATCGGTGCCCACACTAACCAAGCTTGGGTTCTCAGTAAAATTCGACAGCAATCAGTGCACGGTCTCAAAAACCGGAGAACCCTAGCCATAGGCCTCCGGAAAAAGCAACTCTTCGAAGTCTGGCTAGACAGTGACGAAACGAGGCAACGCGCAAAATCGGCTATCCAAGAGGAAAATCGTGAGAACTGCATCCACCTGTGGCACAGACACATGGGACACGCGAAACCCCGACGCCGTCAGAAGACTGAAAAAAGAAAATCTAGCAACTAGTATGACACTCGGTGACTACGACACGCGGGAAAAGTGCATTACATGCGTGAAAGGTAAGCTAACCAAAAAGCCATTCCCGAAGAAAAGCTAGGAACGGGCAGATAAACCTATCGAGATATGGTCCATTCGGGACCTGTGCGGACCCATGAATACCCAAACCCCTGGCGGAAAGAGGTACATCATGACACTGACTGACAACTACTCAAGATACTGCATGGTCTACCTACTGAGGACAAAAGACAAAGTTTTGGATAAACTGAAAGTTTACTCGGCAGGAGTCAACAACATCTTTAACACCAAAATTAAGAAAATTAGGTGCGATAACGGGAGAACATACAAAAATGCAGCCGTCAAATCGTTCCTGGACGAGGAAGGCATCGAACTGCACTCTCTGTACCGTACTCTCCCCAACAAAACGGAGTAGCCGAAAGGAGAACCGCTCCCTTACAGAAATGGCAAGATGCATGCTACTCGACGCGTCCCTCCCAACAAAGTACGGGGGAGAAGCAGTAGTCACCGCCAACTACCTACAAAACCGCTTGCCCAGCAAATCGGTTGAGAAAACTCCGTATGAACTGTGGTTCGGCGTAAACCGAACGTCTCCCACATCCGAGTTTTTGGAAGCAAAGTCTACAGCCATATCCCCAAGGAGAAGAGGACGAGCTAGACCCCCGAGCCGAAGAAGGAACTCTCGTTGGATACAGCGAAGAAGCCAAGGGATACCGCATACTAAACACAGCTACCGGGAAATCATCGTCAGCAGAACCGTCACATTCACAGAAACCAGGATGAAAGACAGCTTCGAAGTTATCAGCAAAAGAAACCCGGGAAAGGGAAGAAGCAGCGAACGTAGACTCGGGTAACCTCAATCTCACAAAGAACCAGGAAGCCGCCGTCGAACACGCAGATAACCCCAGCGACAATGATCAAGAGACAGCCGAACCGGCTTCCGAAGACACCAGAAAATCCTCAAGACCTAGCAAAGGGATTCCTCCCAAGAGACTATCGTACCTAGCCAGAGAAGAGGTCGTCGAACCAGGAAGTTGGAGAGAAATGACCCAAATGAAGGGAGACCTGAAGGAAGAGTGGACAAAAGCGGCAAACGAGGAATATGAATCTCTCATGGCCAACGCCACTTGGTCATTGACTACCCTGCCCGAAAACAAGAAGGCAATCGGAAGCAAGTGGACCTTCAAGGCCAAAGAAAATGCAAGCGGAAACATAGAACGCTTCAAAGCCAGGTTAGTCGCGAAAGGATTCTCTCAGAAGTACGGAGAAGACTACGACGAGACATTCGCCCCAGTGGCCAAATACGCCACCATCAGAACCCTACTCGCAATAGCCACTGTTAAAGACCTAAAAATAAGGCACATGGATGTGTCGACTGCATTCCTCAACGGCAACTATCCGAGGAAGTGTACATGAAGCAGCCGGAAGGGTTCGTCATTCCAGGACAGAAGACATGGTGTGCAAGCTCAATAAAAGCTTGTACGGTCTAAAGCAATCGGCCAGGACCTGGAATTCCAAAGCCCACGATACAATAACCAAGTTGGGGTTCTCACAAAGCAAAGCTGATGCTTGTTTGTACGTGAAAAGGAGCGGACAAACGTACACCTACGTCACCATTTACGTAGATGACCTGCTAGTATGCGCAACCACGGAAGAGGAGCTCGACCAACTTCATGAAGACCTGAATAGCTCTTTCGCCACAAAAGACCTAGGCGAGGCAAACAACTACCTAGGGATTGAAATAGACAGAGATGCAAACGGGGACATGCTGCTACACCAACGCGGAAAGATACTTACCATTATCGAACGGTTCGGAATGGCAAGTGCCAAGTGTAGCACAACACCTATGGACGCCAGCTACCTGAGCCAAACCGGAGAGGAAAACCTACTACCCGATAACAAAGAGTACCGACAAGCAGTGGGGGCACTCCTGTACCTTGCAAACGTCACACGCCCAGACATTGCCACCGCCATAAGCATCCTGAGTAGGAGACTCGAAAATCCCAGGCCATGGACTGGACGGCGGTAAAGAGAGTGATACGCTACCTAAAAGGCACCGCCGCTCTCCAACTAAGGATCAGCGCTTCAGGGGGCACTGTTCTCTCAGGATTCACCGACGCAGACTGGGGAGGTGACCAAATAGACAGAAAATCGAGGAGCGGTTACATATTTCAACTAGGAAGCAATACAATATCCTGGTTGAGCAGAAAACAAAACTGCGTGGCCCTATCCTCAACCGAAGCAGAGTATGTGGCCACCACTCTAGCTTGCCAAGAGGCTACATGGCTCCGACAGCTCCTAAGCGACCTAGGACACGCCCAGGAAGACCCAACGGTACTGCACGAGGACAACCAGGGGTGCATTAACCTAGCCACGTCTGAGAAAATAGGCAACCGAGTGAAACATATAGATCTCAGGTACCACTATATCCGAGACGTCGTAGACCAAGGCACCGTCCGACTGGAATACTGCCCCACGGAAGACATGCGTGCGGACATACTAACGAAGCCGCTGCCGGGTCCCAGGTTTGCAGCACTGCGGGAGAAGATAGGGCTTGCAGCCAGCGACCCGCGCGAAGGACGTCCGTCGAGTGGGGGTGTTGGATTACATGCTACGAACGCCTGCGCGACGGGCAAACCCGCCGTACGGCCGAGTCGCCAACTACAAGTCACCGCCTCCTTGCAGTGCTTAGACTCTCGTCTCTGTACGATCTACAGGGCTGAGTATAAACCACGTTTCGTCGGCCCGCTCAGACACCTTAGAAGTGACAAAACTAGTGAACTTATAACAAAAATAATTTCCTATAATTTTGCCCGGAACTATCTGGTTTTGTAGGAAATCAAATCGGAACCGATCGGGAAAAGTAGGCCTAAATTGACTCTTCGGAAAAGGGAATTAAACATATCTCAATGAGTTGCAGGATAACTTTGAACATCACAACAGGTAATGTCATAACATTAATTTACAACAAATCACATATCACAACATTCATCAACGATTGATTATTGAGCATTCAAATCGTCAGTTTCTACACTGCTGCTTAGGGAAGGACTACTTCTAATGCTACTCCGGCCGGCCATGATGCACGTTACGCCCACCGACAGTGCTGCCCCTGGATTTCACTTTAAACGCGTATACTCAAACCATGTCTTACTTGGTCCAAGGTCCCCTAGATCTCCGCCACCTGGCGGAGGATCGTCTAACTCTCTAGGTTAGGTCGTCGCAGCAGCGAATTAGAGCCATCTTGGTGATTATTCTAGAGCGGGAATGTAGTAACTAGTACTATTTCACGCACTTTGCATACTAGTGAGTTAATTACCTACAAAACTGGAGGTTGTCAACGACTTTCAATACCACGTAGTATCAGGATGAATGCCTCATAACGTCATATAGTGATTATGCGTGGACATGTCGTCGTTTTTCTTTAAAACGAGCTTTTCCCGGAATGTTGTACTTTTTCACGCACTTTGCATACTAATGAGTTGGTTACCTAAAAACAGGAGTTGCCACGAGGTTGAATACCATGTAAGTGATCAGGATGAATGCCACTATAACGTCATATAGTGGTTTTGTTTGGACATCTCGTCGTTTTCCTTAAAACGAGCATTTCCCGAACATATAGTACTTTTTCACGCACTTTGTATATGAATGAGCTAAATATGTAAAAAAAAAAAAATGGAGGTTGTCAACGAGTTGAATACCATGATTGTAATAAGGGTGAATGCCACTATAACGTTATATAGTGGTTATGTTTGTACATATCGTCGTTTTCCATTAAACGAGCATTTCTCGGCGACATAGTAATTTTTTCACACGCCACCTTGAAAAATACCGTCATTTACTAGGTGTTTTTATGATTATTTGTGTACACTATTATCATCACATATATGTTGCTTTGGGCACAAGCAATGTTGGTAATAAACTAGGAAGCTTCGCAAACACTTTTCAGGCGCGTTGTTGGATGAGCGTAATTGTTTAAGGGGTATTTCACTGAAAATGAATGAAAAAACGGCAATTTACATTATTATTGTTTTAATTTCTTTTTAAGTTTACTTTTTTATTTATTGAATACATAAATTTATTTAGTATTGATAATAATGCTAAAAGCATTAAATGAATTTTTCTTTAGCGCTGTATGCTATTTTACATGGGAAAATGGCTTACCAGTACTTATATTAGGCCTAATCTAGGGCTGTATAGAGTGTTATTCATAACAATTTTAGTCAATTTTAAGAAGCCTAGATTAACAGGTTATAAAGGCCCAGTGAATTCATGTTTAATAAATAAACTGAGCCTTTAGGCTATGTTGTACTCAAATTTACCAAAAACAACATAAATAAACATTAAATGCTATTCTCTCAAACTTTTATTCTAGCACATTTGCTAACATTTTTCCTACTTCTAGCTTACAGTTTTTAAGATGAAAGGATAATTTATTTTTTAATGGCTCACAAGTCTTATTCTGACAAATTCACAGACACTTTTTTGATGAGATTTATGGTTTTTTAATTAAAATATGGGAAATATAGATTTGTTAAAAAAACATACATTTTCCAACAATGCAAAGGAAAAAAATCATATTTATCAAACAAAACAAAAATTATAAAATCCGTCATGTGAATGTTTAGATGTATTGTTTTTTAATCTAAAACATCTTTCACTTTAAAAAATAAATTAAAATTGTAAGAGCCTTGGCATTTTTATCAAAACGCTGTTTAAATCGTAAAATTGCAATTATTATGAGAAATAATTGTTTGATTGCGCTCAAATTTCACAAGAATATATAAATCCATAAAATTAAGGTTCTGTGAAAAAATCATTACAATCGGATAAAGCATGTATAGGTGTTATATGTCGAAGAATGTTTTAAAAATAAAAAAATCATAAATTTGCGATTTTCATGAGAAATAATTTTTCGATTGCACTAAAATTTCACAAGAATATATGAATTTAACAAATTAAGATTCTGTGAAAAAATCATTACAATCGGATAAAACATGTAGGTGTTATAAGTCGAAGAATTTTTTTAAAAATCGAAAAAAATCGTAAAATTGCGATTTTTTTGAGAAAAAAAAATTCGATTGCGCTCAAAAACGTGGCAGTTATAAGTTCAGAGATTTCGAAGGCCTCCATAAATTTCATCGCAATCGAATATCGGTTTAGCCGGAATCGTGTTAACAGACAGACAAAAATACAAAAAAAAAAAAAAAACATTCCGGATTTTTTCTCCAGTGTAGTGAAATGGAATCTTCGCTTCGCTCGCTACGCTCGCTACACTCATCCAATTATCAGAAACAGGCTTTTAGAAATAAATTTTTGAAATCGTAAAAAAAAATTGCTCATGGATATCCTACACATTACACTATAATAATATAACATAGGGTATTTAAAATTATTTCATTTTATTAATTACATGACAAGTAATTATTATTCATTATTATTGGGTTGTCAATTTTATTATCTCGAAATGCACGCGATTCTTTGCGGGCCTCTACATCGTCATTTTGTGGTCAAGTTTTAGGGCGCGCTAAGTAGATGTTCACTTTGATTTTTAAAATTCCCTCTATTTCTCGTGCAAATCACCGTAATGGCTGCTATACACAGTGGAACGTGTTGCGACGACCTAACTTCGTGGCCACACGAGCGAGTTAGACGAGCCTCCGCCAGGTGGCGGAGATCTAGAGGACCTTGACTTGGTCCAGTACCTGAGCGACCCTTCTTTCAATTACATCCGCTCCGGCTTGCGGTCAATGGATGATCCCTAGGAAATGAAAGGGTCTCGCTCAGGTACTGACACGGTTTAAAGTTAGACATCTGAAGAGGGCATGATTTTCACCCTGGACAGGCTTCCCACAAAAATTTTTATTTATCAAGAGAAAACTGGCGATATAATATATAGCGTCGTGTTTGTTCAAGGTCACAGCAGAGAGGCTACGCACCGTGATCTTGTGTGGTAACTGCCATTTTAATTGTATAGGCCTCTTCGCTAACGATTTTACCAGTCTCGTCGGTGGATGAGCTTTAATGGTTGATTATCGTTGCCCTAAAAATACGATTTCTATGAGAAATATTTATTTTGCTGTCCCTAAAATCATAACATTCTATGTTTAGTGATTTAAACGTTTACATAAAGTTTCATCAAGATCAGAGTAGTCGTTTGTCCGGACGCGGGCTAAATATCAGAAAAATAACGAAACAAATCGTAAAAGTACGATATTCATGAGAAATATTTCTTCGATTGTACCTTAAAAACTCTGCAGATCCAAATTCAGAGATTTCAAAGGTACCATACAATTTGCATTAAGATCGCATATGCCGTTTGTCCGGTAGAGAGCGAACAAACAAACAAAACAAAAACACCCGAGCTCTTTTTGGGGGTAAGTGAAATTAAAGTCTTCGCTTCGCTCATCCAATTAAAAGAAACTATTGCTTGTCACTACTTTCAATTAATTCGTTTCATTCTGTCGTTTAATTGTTAATGCCTTGCTACAGATTACGAACACTCGGAAAACAAGTTCCCAACATTCACATAGCGTCTCATGGAGGTTTCCTAGTTGAGGTTACACTGAAAACATTACCAAAATATTGAAAAAACAGAGAACATATTAAGTTTATGTTTAAAGAACATTCTCTTTTATTAATAAAAAATGGTTAAGAAACTTGTGTCGAAATAAAAAAGTTTTCGGAAACATTTCACGACATACGGCCAATGAGAATGAGTGAAGAGATTTTAATCACGTGGGGCACTGGAACGACAGATTGGAAGTTTATGACGTGTTTTGCAGAGCAACAACTACAGAAACAGTGAGTTTTAAGTTATGACGTTCTGGCATATTGTCAACATGGTTGTTTGATGTTTTATGTATTTGCCAATTGGCCTGAAAATGCCTTAACACTCAGCATGTCACAATGAAATCAAAAATGACAATAAAAAAAGGAGGCGAATAAACACAATGGTTTAAGGGCAATCCCTAGACCCAAATATGATTTCTAAAGAATGCAGTTAAGACGTCGAAAAAGTAAGTAAAATGTAAAAGGGACTAAATAAAGGAGCGAATTATTTTTTTGAAATTTTTTTGACGGGACATAACCTCAGAATCAACAATTATATTCAAATTACTGGAATCAGTTGCTCAAGTTCAAAATTGAATTTTGAGCAGCGGTTTATTGTATATCGATTCTGCACTTCTTAATCTACAACCTAAACATAGGATTATTGGTTTAATATGGTTTGTTGCGTTGCACAATTTTTTTCGCCTACCGGTACAATTTCAAATTTTGTACCGTTTTAACGGAAAAATCGTGCAACGCCTCAAACCATATAAAACCAATAATCCTTATATTTAGGTTTAGGAGATGGTTTAGTGACTGGACGCTTCTTATCTGTGTTAAGCGGGCGTACACAGACAGATTAGAAAACTAAAAGAGACAAAGTGAAGAGAAAAAGTTACTTTTCGAAGCCTTGACACTGGAAACTGTTTTGAGCGCGAAGACAAAAGCGCGAGCGTCGTGTAGCAACAATGACGATCAACTCTTCAAGGTCACTTTTCTCTTGTCAGTGTCCGACAAGTTGGGAGACTATTATTTGATCTTTTTACTTTTCAACCTTCCAGTGTGAAGGCAACGTAAAAAATCCCATAAACTACAGAAATGTTACTCTTTCTCTTCACTTCCAAGTGGAAGCAACTTCGATTTTCAAAACACTATTAAGTGTTGGTGGAGGTGCCGGGTCCATTGCTCGTACAACCCTTTATTATTTTATATTTATTATTTATTATTTATTACTTATTACTTATTTATTATTATTTATAATTATTTATTGTTTATATTTATTATTTATTATTTATTATTTATTATTTATTAGTTATTATTTATTATTTATTACTTATGATTTATTATTTATTATTACACATTTTTTCCATCATTTCAAAACCTACACAATTAAATCTGCCAGTTTTTCATACTTTTAACCCGGGTAAAAATCTGCTTTGTTTTGTTCGGACTTGGTAGTTTTTCCCCTACTAAATTCTTATGATTACAAGGATTTTTGTAATGGTTCAAAAATCAATTTGTGTACAAAAAACAAAATATCCGGGATGTACCGGATGTATTGGGTATTCTTTCACATATTCTTCTACGGTATTCTTCTACGTGGGTATTATTCTACGGTGTTTCCTGCCAAGATTTTATCGTCACAGTATAATGTTTAATATATGACCTTTATTAAAAAAAAAAAAATACTCTGTTGTACAAAACAATTGCCACAAGAACACAGAAAGAAAAAAAACGTTATTTGATTAAACAAAATTATGAAAAAAGATGTTTAAATACATCTACATTAAATAAGTATTTAAAAACACCTCCGAAACGGCATACACCGGTTTCTAAACTCTACAGTCTGTCATTTTTTTTTTGTGAGGTTAGTCGGTAATGAATTAGAATGCAACGAAGTATGTTGGCGTCACAACGCCATCTGCAGCAGATCTAGAAGTTCCTGAAAGGTGGGAAATACTCGTCTGGAACATCTGAAAACAACCCCGTTTACCGCTTATAAGTAAGTAAGTAAGTAAGTAAGCATTGTTTATTTAGCATAATGCTATTGTATACATTGTTAGATACATTACATCAATTATATATTTTCAATATATTGCCCCCC
>JAMZAV010008300.1:0-27049 GCA_024449915.1 Sweltsa coloradensis
AAACCCTACTCTGTACTTCCACTGGGTAACGAATCTAAATTTTAGACGATACCTTGTTCCGGTGTGAATGGAATTATACGTCTATGCGACCGATGTTCTGTAAACTTGTCCCGAATAACAAGTCCCGGCATCTCTTTCCTCAGTGGCGTATGCCAGTTGATCCCTTCTAGTTGTGGGCAAATCACGGCAAGTTCCTTCAGTCCCGGTAAATACTTCAGTATCAACATAATAGTCGGCACAATGGAATGCTGCCACCCACATTCAACCTCAAGTCTGGTCAGCTTGTTGCATCCCTTAATGATGGCAGCCAACCCTTCACGGGAAAACACAGAATGTTAAAGTCTTCGGCTTGAAGTAACAGCTCCGTTAGGTTCTTCAGGTTGGCACTAATGGCCACAGCCAATTTTCATTGAAATTGCAACGTTTAAGGTCGAGTGATGTTAGGTCTTTTAAAGAATCGTTAAATAAAAATACATAAATAAATAAAATAGGCCTACAAACTTGTTCAATCATTGCTAAAATCTCTGCATCTCTTGAGGCTAGGTCGGAAACACAATTGTTTGGCAACGACAACTCCTCCACTTGTACGCAGTAGCTAGAGAGATATTTGAGCGAGCGTAGCGAGCGTCTCCATCCCTTGACTCTTATGGCTCGAATGTCTGTTTTTGTTTTGTTTTTTGTTTTGTTTTTCTGTTACTGCTTCGGTACAGGTCGCACCGTTTCTCTGATCGACATGAAATTTTGCACACATGTACATACCACCTATGCGGGTTTCTGTATAGTTTTTGAACAAAATCCAATCGTTAATTATAAAAAATAAAAAGAAAATAAAAAAATAAAAAATAAAAAAATAAAAATGTTCCGATCGTTATGAAATTTTGCAGGGTCAATAAGTACAACATTCTCTCCTATTTTACAAATTTTCAGCTAAATCGGTAAAAAAAAAGACTTATTGGGAATCATAATTCGAAAAATGATGTTCCGATCGTTATGAAATTTGTCAAGGAGGCAGTGAAAAAATAAGATTCACTTTAGAAGGCATTCGATTACATTGTTGTCCCGTGGCGTCATTCAATTCAGCGATCAACAACAACATTGAAAGTTTTTCGTCTTTTAAAGACTGTTATCTGATAAAATGGACATTATGGGAATGTCGTACTTGGGTCGTGTTGCACGTACCGGTGCTCGCTCAACAACGCGACGGACTTTACCGGTTTCCTAGTGTGATTAACAGAACTTCTAGCGGTGAATTCAAAATCACTTTTCTCAAATGAGCTAACATTGTGATGAGTTCTTTATAAAACCCTGTGTCAAAATTAATGTCTGTTTTAGTATTTTTGGCGTTGTTGCCAATCTCTAAAACGCTCTGTACGGTTTCCTGTATGTACTCCTTTTTAAAGTAAGGGGACGCCAAATATAGTGCATTTTCGAGAAAACAGAAGATTTCGTTAGTGTATCTCGACCGATTTAGAGCACAAGGCAGGGGATATAACTGGCGATCCCAGTTCAAACGCTCCCATTGTGTGCTAACCTTAGCCACAGTGTTGCACAGTTCCTCGAGAGTCAGGTGCGAGAAGATTTGAAGCAGAACCTCCTCCGGGAGCAACTCGATGCTGACGGATGAAACCATTTGTTGTTCCTTCTCGGAGTTGCTTTCGAGGTCCATGGTCACACTACTAGGAAAACGCTTAAGTCCCGCCGCGTTGTTGGATGAGCGTTAACGCGATTAACTTAATTTTTTTAATTTAATTAAATTAAATAAAAAATTAACTTAATTTTTTAATTAATCGTAATTTTTAAAAAAGAAAAAAATCGTAAAATTGCAATTTTCATAAAAAATAATTATTCGATTGCGCTCAAATTTAACACGAATATATAAGTTTATAAAATTAAGGTTCTGTAAAAAAATCATTGCAATCGGTTAAAGCATGTAGGTGTTATAAGTCAAAGAATTGTTTAAAAAAAGAAAAAAAAACGTAAAATTACGATTTTCATGAGAAATAATTTTTCGATTACATTCAAATTTCACACGAATATATAAATTCATAAAATAAAGGTTCTGTGAAAAAATCACTACAATCGGATAAAGCATATAGGCCTAGGTGTTATAAGTCGAAGAAATGTTTTAAAAATCGAAAAAATTGTAAAATTTAGTTTTTTATGAGAAAAAAATTTTCCGATTGCGCTCAAAAACGTGGCAGTTCTAATTTCAAAGATTTCGAAGGCCTCCATAAAATTTCATCGCAATCGAGAATCGGTTTAGTCGGAATCGTGTTAACAAACACAAAAATACAAAAAAAAAGAAAAAAAAAACATTCCGGATTTTTTTCTCCAGTGTAGTGAAATGGTGTCTTCGCTTCGCTCGCTACGCTCGTTACGCTCATCCAATCAAAGTCACACTTTCAGCGAGATCAGATTGATAACACGCACACGTAAGGTTCGTTCGTCTGTGTACATTTAGTTGGATGAGCGTAGCGAGCGAAGCGAAGATTCCATTCTACCACACTGGAGAAAAAAATCCGGAATGTTTTAGTTAGGTCATAATCTGAGTTCCGTGACCACTTTTTCGCAAGGATGGTTTTGACGATTGATTTGACTACTATGGACCATTTAGAAAAAAAATAAGCCCCCATGTCCCTCCCAAAAATCCCGGCAATTTTTACTAGAGGCCCAAAAATCCAATATGGCTGCCGGGCACACTCTTGAAAAATTTAAATTTTGAACCAGAGCAAGTAGAATCAAGTACAAATACATTTTTTGTGTAAACTGACCACAAGGATTCTGAATATGATATTAGTTTTAAACGCTACGACGCCATTTTGAACCAGAAATACAAGATGGCCACCGGCGCCACTGTGGAAAATTAAGTATTGAACCAGAGCATCTAGAATCAAGTACAAATACACTTTTTCTTGTAAATAGACCACAAGGATTCAGAATATGACGTTAATTTGACGTTACGATATCATTTTGACTAATAAATAAAAAATGGTCGACATCCAGTGTAGCAAACGTTTTACGTTTGTACTTAAGCAAGTGTACTCCCACAAGGATCTCTTGCTGTAAAGTATCATCATTTTACCATGAGATAGTATGTAAGTAAATTTTCTATTACAAATGACACCGCAACCCCGACCGCAACGTAAATAAAAACAGAATTTAAGACGTCGTAAATTGTCTTTCTTTGAAAATTAACGTTATTTTACCACTGTAACACTGTTTTGACTTGGTAATTAAGACAAAAATTTGCCCCCGAGAGGTGTGATCTATCTGAATTGGGGCATCCTGCCATATTATATTAAGAATCAGACGATTCTGTGCAATACTCCATTTTCTTCAGTAAAATATCCCCCAACAGGTTGCTGTCATCATCCTCGCTCTTTTCAACTGGCCCTTGTGCAGGTAGATGAGCTAGGAGAGCAGGTCGCCTGTGGTGGACAACGATCACTCACAAGTTCCCAACCATGCCCAAGTGGTGAGAGGTGGTCCTTCTTGGAAGGGTGGCGCACAAAATACGCTAAGTAGTTTGCACGGAGGCAGTGTTGGCGTCTAGGCTATCTGCATCTGGAGGGAGTAGGATAAAAGATTTTGTCTTTTTTAGTGTTCTCCACTTTGCTGAATTGGCTTCAGTCATGTTGGTACTCTTTATGTCGCCATATATGACATGTCGTGTGAACTGGAAGAACTTCTCTATAGTACCTCATCCTGAAGGTCAAGTCTATCTCCGCACCTCGAGATCTGTTGTCGGGCCACAGGAATCTTTGCCATCCGGTCAAACACAGACTTTCTACTTTTGCCGTAGAAGCCTGAGTTAGCATCACAGCCTACCATGCAGTTAGCTGCACAATACAATCTGCCATCTCGTCATTTTACCAGTACACGACATAAGATTGTCTTCTGCTTCCTCTTAAACAAAGCATTCCGTTCAGCTGCCGCGACATACGTATCAGTATCGGCCAGTATCAATGACAACAGGGCCCGTATAGCCGGGGTTGCCTGTAATAGACTGAGTGAAGTCAGTACGAAAGAAGCGAGCTGTCAGCATCGCCCAAAGTCAGAAAGTCATCTTCCATACCTTTATTTGTACGCAACCAACCACGGCAGCATGGCGCTGCACTAGGGCCAGTGGAAGAGAGCTATAGGATGATGATGAAAGCAACCTAAAGGTGGTTATTTTACTGAGAAAAGCAGGTATTACATGAAATCGTTTGATTCTGAATATAGTATGGCAGGATGCCTCGATTCAGACTGATCATACTTCTCCGGGGCACATTTTGGTCTTAATTACCACGTAACAGTGGTAGAACAAAGTAAATTTTTCAACGAAAGACAATTTGTGACTTCATAAATACGGTTTATATTTATGTTGTAGAGTCATTTGTAAAGAAAATTTACTGAAACACCATCTCATGGTAAAATCATGGTACTTTACAGCAAGAGATCCTTGTGTGGGTACTTTCTTAAGTACAAACATAAAACTTTTGCTACACTGGATGGCGGCCATTTTGGATTTATGTGTCAAAATGATATCGTAACGTCAAATTAACGTCATATTCTGAATCCGTATGGTCTATTTACAAGAAAAAGTTTATTTGTACTTGATTCTAGATGCTCTGGTTCAATACTTAATTTTCCACAGTGGCGCCGGTGGCCATCTTGTATTTCTGGTTCAAAATGGCGTCGTAGCGTCAAACTAATATCAATATTCAGAATCCTTGTGGTCAGTTTAAACAAAAAATGTATTTGTACTTGATTTTACTTGCTCTGGTTCAAAATTTAATTTTTCAAGAGTGTGCCCGGCAGCCATATTTCATTTTGGCCTCTAGTAAAAATTGCCGGGATTTTTGGGAGGGACATGGGGGCTTATTTTTTTCTAAATGGGCCCCTAGTAGTCAAATCAATCGTCAAACCATCCTTGCGAAAAAGTGGTCACGGGAAACTCATGATTATGACCTAACTATTTATTTTTCTTTCTTTTTTTTGTATTTTTGTGTGTCTGTGAACACGATTCCGGCTTAACCGATACTCCGATTGCAATTAAATTTTATGGCAACCTTCGAAATCTCTGAACTTAGAACTGCACCGTACGAAAAATCGATCAAAAAATTATTTCTCTTGAAAATCGCAATTTTTCGATTATTTTCCGTTTTTCTTATTTTTTCTGTTTGTATTTGTGTGTGTTTGTTAACACGATTCCGGCTAAACCGATACTCCAATTGCGATGAAATTTTCTGGAGACCTTCGAAATCTTTGAACTAAGACCTGCCACGTTTTTGGGTACAATCGAAGAAATATTTCTCATGAATATCGTACTTTTACGATTTTTTTCGACTTTTAGTGCGATATTTTCGTGACATTTGGGCCGATTCTGACCAAACGGGTGGGGCTACAACGTTCATATTTCACATGGACATTAGAGTAATAATTATGTATTGCTTTTTGTAAGAAAAAGTTGACCAAGTTAGCCAGAATCCATAGAAATAAAGGTTTTAATATGAGTTTTATTTAGGTTTATAATATCAATTAACAATTAAGTAACAATAGAAACTTGACAACAATCACCTACAATGCATTCAAAAAGCACTTGCAAAGGAAAAGTGGTCCTACAAAAACTTAAAACTTACAAAAAAGCTCATCCATCAACGCGGCGGGACTTAAGCGTTTTCCTTGTTTTATTTATAATTCGCGTTGCCGCTTCACTCGAGCATGTATTCTAGGCGTATATTTTCACGCTGGATTGCGGAAGTGTCAAGAAGGTCGCACAAGATTCACCTGCACGTTGCTATAATGGTTTCCGTGTTAGTAGAGCTATAGGGGCCTGATTCAGCCGCCTCACGTCTCCGGCGATCTATTGGTTGGTTGTATCCTCCCGTATCAGCTGCCTGATACTCTGCTCTTTATAATGACAATACCCAGCAGATGCACAGTGTCGAGTCGCATGCGTGAAGTAAAGATTTTTAAACTAGGAAAACGCTAAAGTCCCGACGCGTTGATGGATGAGCTTTTTAAAGTTTTTAATTTGCGTGGGATATCTTTACTTTTGCAAGTATTTTGTTTTGCTGCCTACGCATTGTAGGTGATTGTTGTCAAGTTTCTATTGTTTCTTGTCAATTGGTATTATTTACCGTAAAAAACTTATATTAAAAGCTTTATTTCTATGGATTCTGGCTAACTTTTTCAACTTTTTATTTCAAAAGATACTACATCACCATAACCTTAATTCCATGTATAATATGAACGTTGTAGCCCCACCTGTTTGGTCAGAATTGGCCCAAATGGCACGAAAATATCGCACAAAAAATCAAAAAACTTATAATAAAAGCTTTATTTCCATAGATTTTGGCTAACCTTTTCAATTTTTTATTTCAGAAAGAAATACATCACCATTACCTTAATGTCCATGTGAAATACTAGGAAAACGCTTAAGTCCCGCCGCGTTGTTGGATGAGCGTAATTGGTGCATTGAGCTGCCATGTGTTATGCGGATTTTCTGTTGTTCTGTGAAAAAATCATTACTAAGTTGAAGATTTAAAAAAAATTAATTTAAATAAAATAAAAATAAACTTTAAATTTTTTTTTTAAATTAATCGTAATTTTAAAAAAGAAAAAAATCGTAAAATTGCGATTTTCATAAGAAATAATTATTCGATTGCGCTCAAATTTCACACGAATATATAAATTCATAAAATTAAGGTTCTGTGAAAAAATTATTACAATTGGTTAAAGCATGTAGGTGTTAAAAGTCAAAGAAATTTTTTAAAAAGTCGAAAAAAATCGTAAAATTGCGATTTTCATGAGAAATAATTTTCTGATAGCGCTCAAAAACGTGGCAGTTCTAAGTTCAGAGATTTCGAATGCCTCCATAAAATTTCATCGCAATAGGAGTATCGGTTTAGCCGGAATCGTGTGACAAACACACAAAAAAACAGAAAAAAAAAAAGAAGAAAAAAAAAAACATTCCGGATTTTTTTCTCCAGTGTAGTGAAATGGAATCTGGGTCCATTAACTTGGCTCAACCACCAATGAAATTATGACGTTCGATATGATGTGAATTTTGCACACTTTTTGCACAATTTTGCACAACCAACTTCGATTTTTGCACAAGCAACACAAAAAAGTTACGATACCTTCATTTTGGCTGAGCCAAGTTAATGGTTTTCTTAATATAACGAATTTCATGTGCAAACTTATAACATTTAAGGCATAAGGCCGTAAAGCTCTATTTTAACCTATGATAGGCTTGGGAGAAAAGACTTAAAACCCTTTATAGGGCAAAATGTTGGGACCCAACATTTTTCTTTTTACAGTAACTAGGAAACGCTCAGTTGGACGCGTTGATAAGCGAGCACGTGCTATAGCTAGACCCACATTGCACATTTTTCAAAATTTTAAAATTTGCGACGTTCGCTGTCCACAGGGCCATGTTTCCAATATTATTTATTATTGCCAAGGTATTTGGGTAAACCCGTGTGTAATCCTTTACTTTGTGGATAAAATCCACCGCCATCTAGAGGACCTTGACTCATTGGGAAAACTATTTAAACTCTTTGTTGACAAATAATAGACTGCTTCCTCGAAAGTATTTTGATTACTTCTAGGTGACAGTGCATTAGAAACTTCGCGCGTCTTTTCGTTGCCATGGCAACGTTACTTTTGTTAAAAGGTAATTTCCATCTACACTACTTATCGGATCAAAATAAATTAACATATTCGTGACCGGACGGACATCTAAATGATTTGGCTATCTCAGATTTTGTCGTCGTTTAGTTTGAAAAAAAAACTTTCGATTAACTTTAATGTAACTTTTTAACTTTTTGAACGATTTTGCCACAAAACTAATGGCATTCAATCGAGAACGAAGCTTGCGGATGGTCCAAATTTCAACTCGATCCGAGCCTCCGTTCGAACGTTATGGCGAGACATATATATATATTAAAAAAAAAAAAAAACAGTGACTATTTTTTCCGGCAGAGTCAAATGGAAACGCTCGCTTCGCTCGCTTAATAATAATTAAATTTCGTGTTTTTAAAGATTTTTATTTTTTTTAATTTTTTTCCTGATCTTTTAGGAAAATCTGATTTTGAATTTCAAATTGATGTCGAAGTTGAAAAAAATCCAAAACTTGAGTCAATTTTCACAAATTATATTTGTTTGAATTTTTTCATTTTCCCCCATTTATTTTACATGTTCAAAGTGAATCTACTACAGGCAAACAAATATCCGGGACATCCCGGAAGTTTGTGTATTGTCTGCACGGTTCGAAAAATCAATCGAAAAATTATTTCTCTTGAAATTCGAAATTTTTAAACGATTTTTTTCGTTTTTTTTTTTTATTTTTTTTGTTAGTGATTTTTTAACACGATTTTGGGATAAACCTATACTCCAATTGCGATGAAATTTTCTGGAGACCTTCGAAATCTCTGAACTTAGAACTGCCACGTTTTTTGAGCGCAATCGAAAAAAAATTCTCATAAAAATCGCAATTTTACGATTTGTTTCGATTTTAAAAAATTTCTTCGACTTATAATACCTACACGGTTTGTCTAATTGTAATGATGTTTTCACAGAACCTTTATTTTATGAATTTATATATTCGTGTAAAATTTAAGCGTAATCGAAAAATTATTTCTCATGAAAATCGCAATTTTACGATTTTTTTTCGATTTTAAAAATTTCCTTGACTTAAAACACCTACATGCATTATCTTAATGTCATGATTTTTTTACAGAACCTTTATTTGATAAATTAATATATTCGTGTGAAATCAGAGCGCAATCAAAAAATTATTTCCCATGATAATGGCAATTTTACGTTTGTTTTTTTTATTTAAATTTCTTCGACTTAAAAACATCGACATGTTTTATCTGATTGCAATAATTTTTTCACGGAACCTTAATTTTATGAATAATAGTCGCGTGAATTTTTAGCGAAATAAAATAATTATTTCTTATGAAAATCGCAATTTTACGCATTTTTTCGTTTTTAAACAATTACGCTCATCCAAAAACGCGCCTAAAAAAGCGTTTGCGGAGCTTCCTAGTACGAATTTATTTCGTTTTTCTTGTTTTTTCTGTTTGTATTTTTGTGTTTTTGTTAACACGATTCCGGCTAAACCGATACTCCAATTGTGATGAAATTTTCTGAAAACCCTTTTGAAATCACGTTTTGGGTATAATCGTAGAAACATTTCTCATAAATATCGTACTTTTACGATTTTTTTTTCGATTTTTAGTGCGATATTATCGTGACATTAGGGCCGATTCTGACCAGACGGGTGGGGCTACAACGTTCATTTTTACATGGACATTAAGGTAATGGTGCTGTATTGCTTTCTGAAAGAAACATTTGGAAAAGTTGGCTAGGATCTATGGAATAAAGGTTTTAATATGAGTTTCTTGATATTTTATAATAACAATTAACAAGTAACAATAGAAACTTGACAACAATCACCTACAATGCATTTAAAAAGCACTTGCAAAGAAAAAGTGGTCCTACGCAAACTAAAAACTTACCAAAAAGCTCATCCATCAACGCGGCGGGACTTAAGCGTTTTCCTAGTTATATACAATGAACTATCACAAAAACCTTCTAATCACTAGGAAGCTTCGCAAACGCTTTTTCATGCGCGTTGTTGGATGAGCGTAATTGGTGCATTGAGCTGCCAAGTGTTATGCGGAATTTCTGTTGTTCTGTGAAAAAATCATTACCTAGCTGAATAATTTTTTTTAAAATTAAATTAAATTAAATTAAATATTAACTTAAATTTTGTAATCATTCGTAATTTTTAAAAAAGATAAAAATCGTAAAATTGCAATTTTCATAAGAAATAATTATTCGATTGCGCTCAAATTTAACACGAATATATTAATTCATGAAATTAAGGTTCTGTAAAAAAATCATTACAATAAGATAAAGCATGTAGGTGTTTGAAGTCAAAGAATTGTTTTAAAAAACAAAAAAACGTAAAATATCGATTTTCTTAAAAAATAATTTTTCGATTACGCTCAAATTTCACACGAATATCTAAATTCATAAAATTAAGGTTCTGTGAAAAAATCATTAAAATCGAATGAAGCATGTAGGTGCTATAAGTCGAAGAATGTTTTAAAATCGAAAAAAAATACTAAATTTGCGATTTTTATGAGAAATAATTTTCCGATTGCGCTTAAAAACGTGGCAGTTCTAAGTTAAGAGATTTCAAAGGTCTCCAGAAAATTCTATCGCAATTGGAGTATCGGTTAGCCAAAATCGTGTTAACAAACCACAATGAAAAACTGGCAGATTTAATAAATTTGTTGATTTTAAAAATGGTGGTAAACATGGACACCACTGACCAATAAAGGGTTAAATATGCTGGATCCAGCCTTAGATAGGGGGAGGAAAGGGAATGTTACCGGGTACTCAACACGTGACCCGCACGCTCGCTCAGTCGTCTAAAAACGACTGGCGTTTTCCTAGTACCTACCCATATAATTGGAAATATTTGTGTTTTACTATTATGCAAACCTTGATAAGTGATGTACACCCCCAAACAAATGTAAATCAAGGGGTCTCGAAGATACCTACCGTTCACGTTCACGGCCTCGATCGTGAATATTCGGTTCGGAGCTATCACTCGCTGACGTCATTGGATGAGCGTAGCGAGCGAAGCGATGATTCCATTTCACTACACTGGAGAAAAAATCCGGAGTGTTTTTCTTTTTTTTTTCTTTTTTCTGTTTGCATTTTTGTGTGTTTGTTAACACGATTCCGGCTAAACCGATACTCCAATATTGCAATGAAATTTTCTGGAGGCCTTCGAAGACTCTAAACTTAGAACTGCTACGTTTTTGAGCGCGATCGGAAAATTATTTCTCATAATAAATCGCAATTTTACGATTTTTTTTCGATTTTTTTGAAATTTCTTCGACTTATAACACCTACATCACATCAAATCACACAAATCAAATCCAAGCCGTATACTCCCCGTATACATCCACGCATGGTTGGTCAAATTATAACGCCAAGGCTAGAAAGCTAAAGAAAAGTAGGAACATATGGCTACTTAAAAATGAATTGGCAGAAGGTCAGTCTTTACAATACATTTCAATATAACGCAATTACTGAAAAGTTAAGATCATGATGTTTTTAGGACTATACACTTCTCAAAATAAAACAAAGATTACAATATTTGAACTTGTTCAACTTGTTTCAACTGTCATTAAAAACCTGATGGAGGTTGATTAACCTTTGAAATATTGTAATATTTGTTTTATTTCGATTAGTGTATAGTCCTAAAAACATCATGATCTTAAACCTGACCTACTCTAAAATTGTTTCACCATTGTAATACTGAAAAGTTGTTGGGTTAAGCAGTATAACCGTTTTGCTTCTAAGATTTCATGCGTAAGAGTAATAGTCAAATTTTGTTTTAAATAAAAAAATCGCATCAGTGGACTTACAAATAATTTGTAGTTAAAAGGAAATAAACAAGTTGGTAAAAGCTAAAATTTCGTAAACAATGTCAGATAGTGACTAACCTTTTCATGATTACGTTTTCCAAACTTCAAGATCAGAGGTTGAGCCACTGCCTTCATTCTTCTTGTTGCCCACTTCACCATTAGTGAAATTAACTCTTATTCATATCATCATACACAAGGTAACTAAATAAAGTGATACATCAGGATCGTGATCTGTACCTTGTACAGAAATCAAAAAAAAATAAATGTGCAATAAGAGTGCAAAAATAATGCATACGTTTTGATACAAAGTTCGATTATTTTCAATTAAACTTTTTGTTAAAAAATTTACTAACCTGGCCAAATTTAAATAGCTACTAGTTTCTTTTCTGAGCTTCCGCTAATATCAAAATAAGTATAATGCACAACTGTCAAAAAGTTGGAATAAAATATGCATAAGTTTCGACACAAAATTCAAATTTAGTTCTTTACTTATTTAACCAGTTATTTATGCAAAGCCCCTTCATTTTGCTGGCCATAATGAAGTAGCTATTAGTTTTCTCTGTTGCCTGTGCAAAAGTCGTATATAGTTGTGTTAACTTGGCATAGGTTTTGACATAAAATTCGATATATGAATTTGGAATTTCAAAAATTAAATATTATTTTATTTTATCAACTTGACTCGCTAAAACGCAATAGATGCAAATTTTTATTTGTCTTGATTGTGATTAAAATCAAAATTAGTTGTGCAAAATTATGCAAAAAGAGTGCAAAAAAGTGGCATTAATTTAAACATGAAAATCCATTTTGGTCAATCGAACCAAAATAACGGTGAGACAACTTTTTGTATTGCATGAACCAAATATGAAAAGTTTCCACATTTGATTCGTTATTTTACGAAAACATTAATTGGCTCAGCAAAATAAAGTTGTAAGTTTTCAGTGTTGCTTATGCAAAAATCGAAACTGGTTGTGCAAAATTGTGCAAAAAGTGTGCAAAAATAGGATATAAGTTTGCACATGAAATTCGTGATTTTACGAAAACCATTAACTTGGCTCAGCCGAAATGAAGTTGCCGTAACTTTTTTGTGTTGCTTGTGCAAAAATCACCATTGGTTGTGCAAAATTGTGCAAAAGTGTGCAAAAATATGGTATAAGTTTTCCACATGAAATTCGTTATTTTGTAAACCATTAACTTGGCTCAGCCAAAATGAAGTTGTCGTAACTTTTTTGTGGTGCTTGTGCAAAATTGAAGTTGGTTGTGCAAAATTGTGCAAAAAGTGTGCAAAATTAACATCATATCGAACGACATAATATAATTAGTGGTTGAGCCAAGTTAATGGACCCATGGAATCTTCGCTTCGCTCGCTACGCTCGCTACGCTCATCCAATGAACTTTGTAGCCCCACCCGTTTGGTCAGAATCGGCCCAAATGTCACGAAAATATCGAACTAAAAATCGAAAAAAATCGTAAAAGTACGATATTCATGAGAAATATTTCTTCGATTGTACCCAAAAACGTAGCAAGTCTAAGTTCAGAGATTTCGAAGGTCCCCTTCAATTTTTATCAAGATCAGATATGCCGTTTGCCCGGTAGAGAGCGTACAAACAGACAGAAAAACGAAAAAAACAAAAAACAAAACAAAACAAAAAAACACCCGAGCTAAATTTTTTGGGGGGCCGGTGAAAATCGGTGAAATCGGTGAAATTTCACCGACCCCCCAAAAAATTTAGCTCGGGTGTTTTTTTTTTTTTTTTTTTTTTTGTTTGTTTGTTTGTTTTTTTTCGTCTGTTTGTTCGCTCTCTACCGGGCAAACGGCATATGCGATCTTGATGAAAATTTGACACGACCTTCGTTTTCTCTGAACTTAGACTTGCTACATTTTTGGGTACAATCGAAGAAATATTTCTCATGAATATCGTACTTTTACGATTTTTTTCGATTTTTAGTGCGATATTTTCGTGACATTTGGGACGATTATGATCAAACGGGTGGGGCTACAACGTTCATATTTCACATAGACATTAAGGTAATGACGATGAAGTACCTTTTGAAAGAAAAAGTTGTAAAAATTAGCCAGAATCTATAGAAAAAATAAAGGTTTTAATATGAGTTTTTTGATTTTTTTGTGTGATATTTTCGTGCCATTTGGGCCAATTCTGACCAAACGGGTGGGGCTACAACGTTCATATTATACATGGACATTAAGGTTATGGTGATGTCGTACCTTTTGAAAGAAAAAGTTGAAAAAGTTAGCCAGAATCCATAGAAATAAAGCTTTAAATATAAGTTTTTTACGATAAATAATACCAATTGACATGAAACAATAGAAACCTGACAACAATCACCTACAATGCGTAGGCAACAAAACAAAGCACTTGCAAAAGTAAAGATATCCCACGCAAACTAAAAACTTTAAAAAGCTCATCCATCAACGCGGCGGGACTTTAGCGTTTTCCTAGTTATCAGTCAATGATAGCAGTTGTAATAAAAGTATGCTCTAACTCATGGGAGATAAGAAGTGATTGGATTTGCCATGTGTTCTTTCAGTAGTGACGGCTACATTGCAGTCTTCTGTTCGATTATTATCATGGATGTCAACAGTCACAACAAAAAGCAGTTTAATGAAAGTGTGTCTTATGTCTCGGTAGCTCAATTGGTAGAGCTATGGCGCTCGATCCCCCTTCGGGGCACACTTTTATAACAACTGCTATCATTGACTAATAATGTCCTCAAAGCGGGATTATGCTTGAAAACCTTATATTCATTATTATTATTTTAATTATTTGTTCCGCCACACATTACTTAATTATTTAAATTCGTCACGAGGAAAGCAGAAAAGAGAATAGATCCAAACACACTGGGTGACTCACAGGCTAAAAAAGATTACAACAAGAAATATTCAGAACATTATGAAAATAATTATTAGCAAAAATATCCAATTTTTGAAAAAAGGTTTATCAGTGTACACTTGAGTGAATTATTTAAAAATGAATAGGTGAATAGTTGCTAGTATTATTGTTCTATGTCTATGATACATATGCTAAGAGATGGGTTTTAAGAGAGGCGACTATTACTCAAGTGTAATGATGTCAATGAGAGATGGTAAACAAACACATAAGGGCAGTTGTTGCGCCTTAAAATGCAGCTCAAACGGGATAAGAACCGGGGTATCTCACTAGCAGAGCGGATTAATAATTTGGCATTTTATTACTTTATTCAATAGTAGTTTTAAGTTCTTTCTATTTTTAAACATGTATAATACTATAGCGTGCGGGTATCAGACATTTTGGGTCGGGTCGTGTGTTTTAGGACCCACTCTTCTGCAAAGGAAAGTAAATCAGTTTTTTTAAACTAAATAGGGTAGACGTTAAATAAATAAATACATATTTTCAGGAAACAAACGAATATATGGGGATGTAGAAGTCCGGGATAAACATACTTTATTGGTGGAAGTGCCGGTCCAGGGATTTTAATTTAATTTATACATTTATACAAAATGCCATATAATGGAAATCCAATCAATCGAAACTGAATTGGGATAAAATTATAAAGTTATATTATTTAAAAATAAATTCCGTTTTCCATTAATTTAAGTTGCAGTATTATAACGGCTTTCTTTACTAAAAACCGACCCGTAACCCCAAATTGAAGTACCTAAAACTGAGCCCGACCCGAGTATCATATCCTCTACCTGCACAGTGCTTATATTGTATTATTATTATTAATATTTATTTTATTACAAAACAATCTAAAGCTGTGTATTTGTTTGCTTTTAGGCGTATTGCTTCTAGCTCGTGACGATTGAGAATTACATTGGCTATTAAAATACAAACGAAATAAACTCTCTTTCATTTTATATTCATGCTTTATTTGTCGGTAGGTATGTTTGTGTACGTTTGTATTCGTATGCATGTGTTTCGTTGTGGATTATTTGTGATGGCGAATATAAATTAACGTTTTTATACTGTTGTATAAATCAACATAATTTCTGAAATGGCACTACTACTAATGGCAGACATACACTTTTATATCGCCCATATTACATTTAGTACTGTTGATCAGAAAAATAATTAACACTGGTGAATCATGTACTGTGTGTTACAAAGAAAGCTTAATAAATAATAAAAACAAACAATTTTATATTGTTGCAAAAGTAATTTGCAACACATTTTCAATTGAGTCAAACAGAAATAAATCACATGGTGCATATACAAAACAATGTTGAAAATTTGTACTTGCAAAAATGAACAATAAATAAAGAACACAAATAAATAATATAAATGCGAAATTAAACTCAACATAATATTTTTGGATCGTATTCGTATTCAAGTTTGATCAAAGCTATAAACAAACCATCTGTAAGAGATGGCTTAAATAAAATATATAATATACATTACCATGTAGTTTAGTATTTGCGATTACGATTCTAATATATATTGAAAGGAAATACTCCATTTAAATGCAGGCCGCCTTTTTAAAACGAATAGACGAAAGATTATGAAAAATGTTTTGATGCATTACTGGGACTTGGAACGTTGGAAGGGACAGAACGCTTTTCCCTTTCAACTTCTTATTAGTTATTGCATGACCTTGTATTATTATATTTTCGTTTATCCTTCATTCAACTAATTCTTGAAATAAATACGTATGTTCATTTTAAATTGTATGTAGGATTTCCTACATTGTATATAAATGTCACAAAGATATAGCTAAATTACGTCATTTGACTCAAAATATACCCATAAAACGATTCATTCTTTTTAATTTACCATATCTGAAACGACCATATTTTTCCTTAATGCCATATTATAAAAGTTCTTTATCATAGCCACCTTATCTAAATCTGTGATATTACTTAACATTTGCTGCTTAGACAATATCTGAACTATCTAAATACAGATATAAAAAAGGTTAATTTAATACTTTAGAAAAAATGTAAATGACTTATTCTAATGAATATAATTTACAAGTACATTTTGTGGAGGTCTATGTGTATTTCCCTACCAAATTTTAATAAACATATTCTGAAGATAATTCTGCAGACGAGCATCTTGTTCGTCTCCCCCCCTCCCCCCCCCCCCCCCCCTCCCACATGTACTTTCTATTAGTTCACCAAGTTAGAAACTGTAAGCTGTTTCCGACAAATTCTAGGCTTGGGTGTGTTTGTCCTCTCTTCAATAACACTCTAAAAGTCTAAGATGTTTCCAAGAACACATCGAGAGGCTTCGTAGACTTCACCACGTGCATCAAACTACTAGTGAGAAGCGAACACTCTTACACACTCTTGAAACCTGGTGCGATTAGAATGTCGAAACTTAGATGCATGTTGGAAGAAACAACCGAAAATTACTTGATAGTTGTCACACTATGTGGAAGTGACTTACCAAATGTAATGATAGCTAGCTGCCACCAAATGTAAAGATAGCTAGCTGCCACCAAATGTAATGTCCGGCCGATAGTTACCAATCAGTTGATCAATAGTTAATACTGATCAATAAATATCGGGACACTGTTAAACTATTTATCCTGAGGGAGTACTGCTTTGAGGAGGGTTATGAAGGTTCTACGTTAGAATCATAACTCAACGATTTAAACTAACACTGTTTAATAAAGCACACATAGAACACTTCATAATATGATGTTAGAATCCGCACACTTATTGCCTAAACCTGCAAACACTTCCATTCTACCATGGTGGTCACTCCTTAGTGTAAAGTGTAGTATTTTGTACTGTATTCTAGATGTAGCTTAACGAACTGGGTAAGAGGACGCCGAACATACGTTTGGGCTAATTTGACAGACACCTTTATCTTAACCTGCCTAAAATTAAAAATACTCCTAAAGTACGTAAACGGGAGTACCCAATTTTGTTTAAAAATAAGATTCTTCTCATTATGTTCCAAGTAAAAAATAACATATTTGGTTGAGAGCAGCATTTCAATTTTTTGTAAATTCGGCCTCACCTCCCCCACTCGCACATTCATGATCTTCTTGAAACGTGAGCCTTCATACTAATTCCTCACTAAAAATTCATTGGGGAAAGGATTTGTTATGTATACACTAATCATTTAATAAAACCTTGATTTCATGGAAAATTAATTTAATTTAACATTTAAAATAATTACATTTGTAACTTAAAATATCTTTTTCGAAGAAGCTCACACACACAATATGTTCGATGTAAAAATATATATTTCACGTGCGCACTCAAATAATATGATGCTGTACAAATTCACATGATTTTATATCACAAGTACAATAATTATTATTGAATATCAATAATTGATATTCGTCAACAATTATTGTTGACGAATTTCTTAATTTTTATTTGAGAATGTGAATGTCTATTAATTTTTATACAATATATTTGTAAAACAAAACGCCTAAAGTTCATCTCTTAATATCTATTCTGTACATAGAATCATTGGTTGTACTATAATTATTTAACAATTAATTTTTGTGTTGATTTTCACGGATGAATCGATTTTTGAATAATGTTAAGTTTTAAATAGCATCGATAATGATACACAAGTGGGATGGGACATAACAAATTACATTGAATTAACTCGTCATGACTGGTTTATAACGAGTCTATGAATATTTAATTATTGTATGATTGGTTTATTTGCGTCAGGTCAGGCGTCAGTCATTCAGGCGTTAAATCCGCTTTCCAAGCGAAATTGAGTGATTAATTTTTGGTTTATTAATGATATGCTTTGTGAAAAAGGATTTAGGTCAGAAAATTTATGTATTTTTAATGCAATAATAAAATGAAGGATCATGTTCACATTTTGATGCATTACACTATAATATAAGAGTGAAAATTAACAACTTACGATTATTTTAAGTTGAAAGTACATCTAGGAATCAACATTTTTTAATAAGTCTCCTTCCACTTAAAATCAAAACGGTCCCCCCAAAAAAGACTTTATTTCACATTAATTTTTATTTTACTCTAGATTTTTTTACTGATTCATAACCTCAGTTGCATTTGCAGTAGCAGAAGCGGTTTCAACAAGAATATGAAAATCAACATTTTATACCCAGCTATTTTTAAAATGTCTATAGTATTCCCAAACTATTTGTCCCAGAGCACATGACATTCCATGAACAAGATCTGTTTTGTATACCCATGATTGGGTCCAGTGTAGATCATATCCAGGCTAGCTCCACTGGGCATACGAGCCGACACAACGGTTGACGTAGTTCGAACCGGTCAATTCACAACTATACGTCAGAGTTGACTGATTTGTGTTGCTTGCCGTCTCGGGCAGATCGGGACCATTAACTATGAAATTTATCAATATAATGAACAGTTATAAAAATTGTCATTTAATAGAAAAAATGCTTTTTCTTTATATATCGGTCTACCATTCAAAAAAGACGTACAATAATGTGAATGTGCGTAAATAAAAGTATAAATAATACATCATAACTGTAGATTTGTATAATTAAAGTTTAGCAATCGGCATTCTAAAGTTTTCAAATTTGATTTAAAAATAGTAACGGATAAAGGACTTTAAATACGATCATAGATTTTACGTCCATTAGCCAACTATATCACATTTAGCTTTTAATTTTGAGAATGAGGGTTTAAATGCTGGTTTTTGTATTATAACATATATCTTTTCTCAGTTTGCCCTTAAAACTAAGATATTTGAAAATATCTTGTACGTTATTATTAACGAAGAAAGAACGCTCATAGAATGCAAGATATTTATGACAAAAAGTTTTGCAAAAAAAAGAGTACGCGCAACGAAATAGAAAAAAAATCATCCATTTAACCCTCATATTGCTAGCAGTTATGTGTTTAACATATTCATAGACACGAGGCCACGAAATTATTCGAAAATGGACTAAAGTGATTTAACACAAAAACGAATAAATGTTGGTGGTGTAACACGATCATTATTATTCTTATACATGTCCGAAACTTTGTGAATTTGAGTTCAAAAAACATAAATTAGCCCTTTAGCTAAATTTATTTTGATGTATTGTGTTAACAAACAATGTTTAAAATTCCATTCTTACCAAGTTTTGAACCCGGTTGTATTTAATGATTATTTTAAATCTTATTTACTTGTATACGTTGCAAAAATGTACAAAACATATTGGCACTAAACTTATATCAACAATTGATAATAATATAAAAAATATCACAAGCTTTACGTCATAAGTGTTCTAAATCTACCTACCCCAAAATTGTCTGAAACTTTTCACTTTGGATTCCCCAACAGCTGCAGCTAAAATATCAAATTATGACACACAACTCATAGTGGTGTAGCGGACGTCAGACGCGCTGGCGAGAGACCCGGGTTTGATCTCTAGACGGGGTGAAATTAGGTACTTCTGGATCTTTCACCACACAATGAATAATTCCATTTCCACCCTAGAGAACATTACTCGATTATTTATGTCTTATTCTCTCTAGATTCGCCCATTTTATTGCATCATGCATTTCCCATCTTGGGATGGGAATGCACCGTGATTTACGAGTTAAGTAAGTTAGCAAGTATTGACCTTGAGCGGCTTCCCCAAGGTCAACTGGCGGGGGTAGAAGCGAGCGCCCGAGTGCGGCGCGGCGGGTCGATTTGACCGACCCATTTCCGTTTCCCTCTCAGACAACCTTCGATGATTTGTTGTGCCCACTTTTCATCGGCTTCGGAACAAATTCGTTCTATTGCAGTTAAAGTTTATTTATTAAGCTTATATACACAAAAAATATACAAAAACACTAAACCTTAAAACTTTTACTGAACAAATGTTTTGGAACATATCTGAAACTTTAAACACGTTGATAACAAATCTTCAAAGATTTATGATTTATCTCAAAAAATTTAGTTTCACGTAATTAGAAAATGACAACAAAGTATAAGACAAAGTAATAATCTTTATGTATCTCATATCAACCTCAATAACTATAATTAAACGAGAACTATTTAAACAACGTGTTATAAAAAAATATTTATTTAAGGGAACACACTTTGATTACTAAGAACATCCAACATGTAATGGAACTTAATTATTTGAACGGGATACTTTGTAAAGATCATTAGATAACTCACAAAACTCACTTTAAATGTACATGGTCCGACACAATGACGACGAACAGAACAACATTCTCCTCACATCTCTATCCTTTCATACACCACATTTTAATTTTAATTTTATTATTATAACATTATTATAATTTCACTTTCTTTCTCTCACATTTAAATACAAATATAAGAGTTGTACGAGTACGCGAAATTAGTCAAGTATTTGTATTTCGAAATAAGAGTATCAAAATAAATAATGATTTTGGTGGAGGTGCCGGGTCGCGCTTAAATCTGAATGCGTAAAAATCGTTGGACATTTTTGGTGCTACTTTATCAGCCCCGTTATTAACCAAAATTATCTATAGATAGATTAAATTTTAAAGTAAATTAAATGTTACTCTATCTTCGCCTTTGGAGTCTACGTACAGACTCACATAAATAAATAATATGAAAATTATAATAAATATTTTAAATTCAAAGTAAATTCAAAGAAAATAGTGAAAGAAAAACAACAAAGTATACTCGGACTGGACTCAAACTAAAAAATCAGGACTCACACACCCCTAATAAATGCAATTACATATTTAATTGAAGATAACCCAACTCAAAACAATTGTGTTTTGTGATGATATCGAGTGTGCTGTGTGATATTTACTTTAAAGTGAATATTATTCGCTAATCGGCTTTGACACCATTGAAAGTCAAAATACATAGAACAAACTACAATTCACATTATACGCTAGGACAGTTCCATTCACGCCGATTAAGTATTTAGGTCAGTTTTAATTAGTTTTGTTCCGAGAGTATTTATCTGCGGCTTGTAAAATACAGTGTTTAAGTAGTTAGTTACTCTTTGTCGCCGTTATGCATTCGCTCTGTCTCGTTGTGAAATCTTCTGCCAAGGGATTTAAAAAAGTGACAGATTTTTAACATCGGTATTGAGAGGTTTTTTAAATAGCCATTAATTATAAAGATACAATTTAGTTTTGCTGAACGACATTTTAAGTATTTTATTTTAAATATGTTGAATTTATTTATTATTTGTAACTTTATGATAAAACTACATTTTTGTAAATTTAGGGTATTGTAATAGGTTTTTAACTACTATGTGGCTAATGTTATATCTGTTACTTTTTCATTCGTATGTTTTTATTATAATATGTTGTTTGATTTAATAATATTGGAAAATAATGCAAATAAAGGCTGATTAATAATAATGTAATTATATTCCTACCAACTTGGTATAAACTATGGTTATCTGTTTAATATTTAGTTTATACCTTTTATGGCTATGATGTCAGAGCAGGTTTTTGGATTAAAAATATGAATGCCAAAAAGTGGTGAATTGACGGTGAAAATAATTCAACATTTTAGTTTTTCTTTCTCTCTCCCCTGAATGTTTAAAACATTTCGGGCGTGGTATCTTTTAATGGACTTGCAGATTGCAAGAATGAAGTTATAAGTATTCAAAAGCAGGTATTTGTGGTGGAACGTTTCTGCATCTATGTTTGTTCGACCCAAAAGCCACACAAATTTGTGTTCAAAATACTTTTTGGTTTTCAGCGGTGAAAATTCCCTTTTAGTCTGTTTAATAATATTTAGTAAGGCTACCATTTCTATTGTAATATTAAATTTCTGAATTGTATTAAATATTAACAATTCCATCTACGGAAGTGTTTCCCGACTAACCAAATCAAGAGTTTTCAGCAACATCATTTTTATGCATAATTACTTAAACGTAGAGAAATCCCTGTCCTCCTACATTTCAATGCTAACAGCGCCTGCGTTCAGGCGTCCAATGTCATCAACAGAAAACTGACCTATTTTCTCCACGGTATAATAATCGCTGTTTAAATCGAACCCATTAGGGTGGCACGTACATAATAATGAGATGACTAAGAAGATGAGAGGATAATGACAAGAGCGCGGAGCAATCACTGAGAGACGTAATACAATTACTCGGCGCTTGTTTGCCTGAGTGCCCCATCAACAGGCGACCACCAATAAGCGCGCGCGCGAGAGAGAGAGAGAGAGAGAGAGAGAGAGAGAGAGAGAGAGAGAGAGAGAATGTAATTCACGGTGATAAATTGTTTTGAACTTGATACAAGAGGGATTTGGGCATGAAAAAAAATATGGGAGATAGAATGGGGTTAACGGTGCAGCAGAAAACTTGCTTGCCTAGTCGGCCAATATTCGTGTGACTGATTAATAAATTCGTAACTAGAGTCTACCCACTCTGTCAATTAACTGATTTTTAGTTGGGGACTTCAAACCAAAGAAACCAAACCAACCCTAGGCCCAGACGCGATCGACGAGTGAACGATAACCAACCAAAGATCTAAATTTTTTAATAGGAAACATATCAATCAGTGGTATGGACAGTGAGAACACCCGAGGATCAACGCCAGAATCAACAAGGCCGAATCAGAACAACTTAATTTACTAGGGAAACGCCAAAGTCGTTGATAGACGAGTGAGTGACCCATGAGTTGAGTACCCGGGAACATCCCCTTTCCTCCCCTATACCTAAGGCTGGATCTAGCCCAGTATGGGGAATGATATCGGGTATTAACAAATGGCTCACTCACTCGTCTATCAACGATTTTGGCGTTTCCCTAGTCTAGTTGGCTAAGGCGCCCTTATACCCGGAATGTGGGAGACCTGGATTCAATCCCCTGGTCGGATAAGATTTTGTAATTTTTGGATTGTATTTAAAAAAATATTTAACACGTTTTTAAATGAATATAACGCAGTTTGTTCTACATCAACTGTGACAATACTATGGAAAACACAGCCAGTACAAAATACGAGTAAAGATTGCAAGGTTTACTCAATCTTCCAGTGGAATTTGGGGGTACCTTGAACATGCAAGTTTTGATAGACCTAGTTTCTCACTGCATAACTGCATTACAAATATGTTTCCACTGCCTCCATTGCAACCGAGTAACATCTAAGAAGCAGTGATTTTTTCAAAAGAAAAACCATTGTCGTTAAAAGAATTCCTACACTAGTAGGCCTATTTTTCAGTTTATTATTTCTTGTAGGTTTAAATCGAAATGGATTGTGTTTATTTTGTTAGCAGTTCTAAGTTACCTGGTCACGGATGTCTGTTTAAAATTTCAGCTCAATCTATTTGGCCGATCGGCCGTATGAGCCCGGACAAACAGACAGACATTTAACATACAGACAATGATCACGGCCAAGGCCCGATCGAGTAGCGTTAGTATAGACTTCGTTTCGCTGCGCTCACTCGTCTAATTAAGTGCCTCGTTGCTAGAACGGCTCCAAAGTCAACGTTTACAAATTCCTAAGACAAGAAGTGAACATTTTTATATTTTTACACCCACATATTATTTTTGAGGGGTGGTAAATGGGTAATAAAACTTGGGTGATTTTGTTTTATCTTGGAAATTTGGTAATGTTTCACGCTAATACGTTTTGAACATGATTCGCATTTTAAATGTTCAATTTAAATAACTAGGGAAACGCCAAAGTCGTTGTTAAACGAGTGAGTGAGCCATGTGTTGAGTACCCGGGAACATCGCCTTTTCTCCCATATACCTAAGGCTCGATCTAGCCCAGTATGGGGAATAATACCAGATACTATACACATAGGTCACTCACTCGTTTAACAACGACTTAGGCGTTTTCCTAGTTATTTTCTAGTGTGAAAGTAGCTATTTTCTTGTAATAGCTTCTCGATCAGTTCTAAGTTGAAGACATTCAAGACCAACGTTAGTTTTTTCAGTCCCATTATGTATTTTAAGTTTGATAACACAATTTTCGGTTTAAAATCCTGAACAATGTAAAACGTCGTGGAATTTAATTTAATTTTTCTTATTCCTGAAAATTTGTGGATTCCCGGAATGCATTATGTTTCAAATTTTCCTCACGTAAACAAAACAAATCTACAGCTTATGTAATACAAACTTATTTAAATAATCTTATGTTGCTTGCTACGTAAGCAATTTATGTAGTACCAATTTTAAATTGCTAAAAAACACGGCAAAACGAAAAAAAATTACTTGCAAAAATTAACGTAGGCTATACAGTGGTACACAATGTGGCACTTATCGAAGAAACGCAATTTCGAAGTTTGTTTGTGTTGATTATCAAACGAAGGTATATGTGAACTTGTAGAACGAATAATATTATGATAAATCAAAATAACACCGTTTATATTAATTTTGTGACATTCCATGTGATGCATGCATGTTTTTGTGTGAACTATGTTTACCTTAGAATTTATATTAGTTTCAACTTCCATAACGGAACGGGTCTGTGTCGAGGTTGTGGTTTTTGGGGAGGGGGGAGGCCACAGCTGCTGGAGGCAAACCAACATCCCGACTGTTTTGTTTCTCCGCTGGCTGGTAAACAGCTGAGGTTATATAGTTCAGGTATTCATGTTGTAGATGTAGGTTATAATACTAAAGATAAAACTCGGGCTGTTATGTAGTCTGGTGAGGTCTTAGCCGACCACAAGTGTAAATTGAGTATCCACTAAGTAAGATTTATCAAACTTATCACATTTCTAACTCACCAATGTGAAGGTTCTACAGGACCAGCTTTATGACCCGTTCAATTGTTTCTGTAGTTCACCTGTAACATCCAATGGTCACATTAGTATGTTTGATATTACAACCTTAAGTCCATGATGCAACTAAGGAAATACATCGAATTTATATTACTTTTGTATTTTTACCGAATCATTTTTCTTGTTTCACTTTTTTAAATTAAATTAAGATTTGTTGCTAAACGTCCATATTAATGCACTAAGGCAATTCGAGACGATAAGTGGTACTAGATGACGGTGAAATAAAATTACTAAAAACCAATAACCAATGCCTTTTGCGGGATTCGAACCCTGGTCCTCGTAAAGCAATACGTTTCTGACTAGGGGTGGCACACACGATTAGGGCAATCGTGTGTGCCACCGCGGACGGCGTAATGATCTAGACATTTAGAGGCATTTGTAAAATCGAGTATCTTTTTAAAGAATTTTTATAAGCGTAAACAATCCATGAAACATAGTTACACTAGGAAAACGCTTAAGTCCCACCGCGTTGATGGATGAGCTTTTTTGTAAGTTTTTAATTTGCGTAGGACACTTTTCCTTTGCAACTGCTTTTTGAATGCATTGCAGGTGATTGTTGTCAAGTTTCTATTGTTACTCTATTGTTACTTGTTAATTGTTGTTATAAACCTCAAAAACCTCATATTAAAACCTTTATTTTTATGTATTCTGGCTAACTTTTTCAACTTTTTCTTTTAAAAGGTATTACATCACCATAACCTTAATGTCCATGTGAAATATGAACGTTGTAGCCCCACCTGTTTGGTCAGAATCGGCCCAAATGTCACAAAAATATCGCACTAAAAATCGAAAAAAATCGTAAAAGTACGATATTCATGAGAAATATTTCTTCGATTGTACCCAAAAACGTGGCACGTCTAAGTTTAGAGATTTTGAAGGTCCCTCAAATTTTCATCAAGATCGAATATGCCGTTTGCCCGGTAGCGTGCGAACAAACAGAAAAAAAAACAAAACACCCGAGCTAAATTTTTTGGGAGGTCAGTGAAATTGAAGTCTTCGCTTCGCACATCCAAAAACTGAGTTAAACATGCCTCCATCTATCATCCTTGGGGGTGACCGTTGTTCATTTGAACTAAGGTTGCATGCCGGTCATGGATTCCACCATGTGTTGATTCATAATGCATGGGTTTGTTATGGGTCATTTCGAAGCTCTACTGACGCCCTAAGGATTTGTGGTTTGCATCAGTATGTCAAGCTAGAATGTGTAGCCCATATGTAATATAACAAACATGTTTTTTCTCTTCTAGAAGTAAATTTTGCCATTGTTGCTTAGTGTTTTAGTGAAAAACTTTTAATATGCTATACAAAATAAAAAAAATTAGGTCATTTCTCTAGTTTACAAAGAAGAAATTAAGTTTAAATGAGGAAATGACGGATTGTGAGAGAAATGCTCATATCCTTTTGTAACATATACATATTCAACAAACATACGTATTATACAAAATAAAATGTATAATCATTTCTCTAGCTCACAAAGAAGAACTTAGTTTGAAATGAGGAAACATTGTCGGATAGTGAGAGATATGCTCATATCCTTTTTAATCAAGTTTCACAAGCTTTAAGTTCTTAAGTTTACTTTGTAAGAATAATAACGTTTTGCAGAATGTATGAACATTCACTGGGTTGGGCAAACAAGAGATTATAAATTGAACGATAAAATATTGTCTACATGTTTGACCGCGCTTATCTAACAGCCTACATGTGGTATTGCTATCACTTGGAATGTAACTGGTGATTTATATAAGAACACAAAAAGACATAAAGTCAAACGTGGCATACAATTGACACCATCAATGACAAATAACCCTATACCTATCTACTTTTGATAGGAGAAAACAGTTTTATCTTTATGTAACTTATTTTATATTCAATTGCATTTTAACGTTTTGTATTGTTTTTTTTAACCCTTTGCAATGTTTGGTAAATTTTACTTGTGGTACACTGCGTCCTGTTTGACAGTTTGGCTAATAAAAACT
>JAMZAV010008301.1:0-28087 GCA_024449915.1 Sweltsa coloradensis
TTTTTAAAATTTTTTAACTTGGGATGTGGGCGAATCTAGTGTAGAGTGTAGCTTAAAAATCGTTTGGTTATCCTGTAATTTGATTTTGAAGGCCTTCACCAAGACTACACAAGTCTTTACACTACACCAGGTATAGGTAAGGTAAGGTAGGCTCATCCAACAATTATTGAATAGACAAATATTAATAACATACAAATTTATATGGCGGACGTGTCTCGATCAAGGTGGGGATATATACAACAAATCACAAATCAATTGAAATCATCCTCAAAACTCTCCGGCACATCTGGTTTATTTTCTGATATAATTTGTAGATGAGCAACAATGAGCCATATAACAAACATACAATCCTATTTTATGTTGTGTGAGACAACACCTATACCCTGTACATAACGTATGGAAGAGTCGACTGATATGTAGGTTGGTTTCGAAAAGTGTATGCCCCTAGTCCAGAGAGAAGAGAATGAGAAGGTCCATAAGACAGTCAACTCGGCATTGCATTGCACCCGGGGCAGGTTTCCCACAAGATTGTTGTTTTGTTATTGAAGTATGTCAGAACTATTGCAATTTAATATTCGCGATGATTATGACCAAATGATGACTTTTGTTACGTCTATATTATTGCAACATTGCTATTCGATACGATGAGTGGTAATAGTTGGGGTGGGGTGAAGGACCATAATTATAAAAAATACATAGGGGCCTATACTTAATGCAGGATTCGAGCCCGCGTTCTCCTAGAAGCATACGCTTCGGTCCTGCACCCCAACCGTATGAGCCACCGCGGACGTCTTTTAATATTCATAACGATGGTCTAGTTTAGTTTTTAACTTGAACAAAGGCCGAGTAGTTTATAGTGAGCGGGTGCTTCGTGTGTGATGCTTCCATGACTCCGGCCTCTCGTGGATAGGCCTATACCGTGACCTCGGGGACAAGTTGAACAAAACTTTGTCATTTTTCAGGATTTTCTCACGACGTTCGCTCCCCCTAGAGCTTGTCGTATTAATCGAGGCGAAACAAAAGCAAAGTCGTCGCCTCAAAGGACAAAGCTGAAACTTCCATTGAAGGAGAAATCCCAAACCGCCCTTGGTTGTAATGTGTCAAGCTAGAATGGATACGTATTTGATCATGTTTATTTTTAGATTTTCTCAAAAGACGCTCGTAGAGCTAGGCGTACACTGTGTAGTCGTGATTGGTGCAAGTATGTTAAGTTTTGTATTTCATTTCGGTAGTTGATACCTACAGAGGTAGACAAATAAATAAAATAATTTCGTTTTTAGAGTCTATACCTACTATACTCAGTCACAGAACTGATATTCTTAGGGGGACATTTAATTTAAAACCGACCAATCCCTATAGGCGCCGATACCATCGACGAGCGAACGATGAGTCTAAGGTGACCATATTTTGAATGTTACAAACCAGGACAATTACTTAAGTGTAAGCATATGTACCCCACGGATCATTTCGAGGTCTGGCCCAGCCGCCAGAGTTGATCTTTTAAATATAATATGCGTCAATGCCCAGAAAATAGCTTTCTGCAATGAAAATTAAATATGGTTCTAATGTGTACATTTTGTAGTCATAAAATCTTTATCTAGTGGTTCAAAAATGATAGTACAAAACAAAATTCAAACATTCAGCAGATAATAATGTGTTGATGAAGGCATCATATGATCATACTAATGAAGGCATAATCAATAAAAATAAAGCTAATTTGAAAACGCAATTAATTTGTATAATATGGATGGTTAAACATGCACTTTGTCTTTACAACGAAATAATAAGTGTAGGTATGTAATTAATCAAAAACGTAGTTCAGTTGTGTGATTGGTACATTTTGATTTTCCATTATCTATAAATAACAATCAATGCAAATAATGACTGAGAAAATTAGTTGTGTGCGATTCCTGATTTTTTACTTCGAGCCGAGTCCGAAACGATTACTTAAAATAACTGGAATATCCAGTCCAATTCGAGTCCGAGTACTTCGTCTTATTTTTTTCATTTCATCACTATATTGTACCCTTTGACTATATTTATTATTTACAATATAAACAAAATTAATATTATTTATTGATGTTAGTCTAAATGTAGGCTCCAAACATGAAGACAGAGTAACATCTAATTGATTTAAAAATGTAACCTCTCTCTAGATCATTTTAATGATCAAGCACACATGTTATTAGGGCTCAGTAAGTGATTACATGAAAATGTTGAAACAAACATTATTGTTACGTTAAATAAAAACATAAAAAAATAGTGGCACATTTTTATTATTTGTGCCCCAAAAAAGTTCAAAACTTCCAAAACGAATATAAATTTGTATAAAAAGACTCAGGTTACTATTATGGCTAAGTAATCAGCATTGGTAAGGTATAGCGCCAAAAATGTATAACCGAACGATATTTACGTTTTCACACACGTGCGCGACCCGGCACCTCCACCAAAATCGTTAATAATACTCGCACATCCCTAGAGAAAATGAATTATCTTCTTGGAAGTGGAATTATTATTTCATTGTTTTAACTATAAGTATTTTATCAGAGGAGAGTATTTTTTAAAGTAAAACATTTACGTTCCATCACGGTTTAGTTAAGAAATACAAGGACACTTTCTCCCCAAAATTGCAAACCGGTACAAATACGTCATTTTAATGAGTTTCTTGGGACACCGGTACAAGTGTTCTGAAAACGGTACTCTAACCGGTACGTCTGGTCACCGGCATATTTAAGTATGAAACACCGATCAATCAAGCTGGACACGATTCCAACCGCGCACAGCACCAAAATCATCAAGGCTGATTTGGATTTTGGAACAACCTTAGAATTTATTATGTGCCTCGTTGTTATAGGACGGCTCTAAAGTCACCGTTTACAAATTCCTAAGCCAAAAACTGATGGACTTAAGTCCAAATCAGAAGTTAAAAAACCGCTGACCTTAGCGAGAATCGAACTCTAGACCTTCTGAATTGGAAGCAGATTCGCTAATCACAAGGCCAACAAACTACACAACAAGATCAACGAAACAACAAAGTGATTCGCGGGTATATACCCGAGATGGTAATTAGGAGATGGTGGTTCCGGCCATACTGAATGAATTTTGTTCCAGGGTTTCTTCAGTCAAAAGGCAAGTGCTGTGATCGAGTCCTATAAAATAGTGCTTAATGGACATTCCCTCTTAAAACTTCACATTATAATGCCTACTCAGCCATCTGAAGTAGAGCAATAATTATTGTTTTTTCACCTTAGAGTGGGAAGAGAAATATCACATATTTCTAGGATATAAATATATAAATAAATTCTTATTTATTTATGTATTTATTATTATTCAATGATCATTGGTACAATCATTAGGAATGTATGTATATATGTATAAATCTACCCATGCGTTCACAGATTTGATTTCAGAATTGACATCTTGCCTTAGCTAATCGTGTCGGTGCTGATGTCAAGTGTCAACGACATGCAAATAATCACCAAACATCGTTTTTATTAATACGAAGTATAGCGACCAACTGGTTTTATTTATTTATTTATTGTTTTAACAATTTGATGTGTTATAGGTTGCTAAAGGAGGCATGGCCCCATTCACAATTTAGTGTCTAGAACCTACTAATACTTATATAATAATTGCACTTAAATTAATTAAAAATACTTCACACAATATAGAAAACCAATGTGTGAAGTGGTTGAGCACGATTCACCGCAGACAATCCAGAATCAACAAGGCAAAATAAGAATACTTATATAATTATGTGTTGTTTTTGTTGTATAGGCGGTTCAAAGTGATCCATTTAACACACACTACATCATATAATGATGGATTTAGGTCGTGCAACGTCGCTCTCTCGCGTTAGAGAACCGATGGGGAGCACGTCGCTTAAACGTGACACCCAAACCTGGAGGTCATTGATTCGAAACCGTCACCGGAAAATATCCAGACCGAAATATATTTCAAATGTTTTCCTCAGCTAAATGCGAATTTTTGAGATTGAGTCCGACGAACAGCCCTTGCTTCCATAATGTCCGAATACCCTCATCACCTAGATAATCATTAGATTGGGAATAACACTTGGTAAACTTGCTCGACATGTTTGTTGTGAATTGATCATGTGGTCTAAATCCAATCTGTCATCCCCCAAACGGAATAATTTAATTACTATTATTAAATCTATCAACACTGCGCCCGGAAAACAATAGTCCTATAATTAAGCTTCTATATAATCATTTGTTAACAATAGCCCATGATGCATTTGAAACACTTGCGACATACCATTCTGTATCAGTATGTGGCCTGGATAACAACAGCTTCACAATCATTCGAATATTACTTACATGAAATACAAATTATTAGAAATTAGAATACCATATCTCTAGGTTTGGATTAATTATTATCAAAATCTCATTTAAAATAAAAACAGACGGTAAACTTTTTATTGTTGTTTTATTTATTTAACGTCTATCCTAATCAGTTAAAGAAAACTCATTTACAATGGAGGACATTACAGAAGCTGAGAAATTTGCCGCTATCTGGTGTTGTTCCCAGATCCCAATACAATTAATACAATGTATACAGATAATATAATATAATATTGTATAATATTTAAAAATATTTAATTTTAATACGTAAAGCGTAGCCACCGTAGATAATATATAGGAATGTAACTGACCTGTGTCAACACTACATAATTTCGTCTGTCTGAGTAGATTACAGTCGTCAAGAAATAGCACACATCATGAGTGTTTTATAAAATGTTTTTTTTTTTTTTTTAATGACGTGTCTTATTGAGATACGATACGCACTACTACCGTTGAGTATATTATTCACTCAACGCTACTACAGCTATTGTAAAACATTTCATAAAAATACGCCGAAACAAAAAATATATATGAATATTATATTTAGTGTAAGAACATTGATTAACACGTTATCCTATATTTTTTAATTTAAAATTCGCCAGTCTTGTGTAAACAAGTGCATAACAGTTCAGTGTCACAGAATGGCGTCCTTCATAGTATTCCCAATGCCGTATTATCCTGGTAATTAAAAACAGCTGTGTTCATCTTCAGAGCTAAGCAATTTATTATAGTTTACTGGGTTATACGTACACTACAAATACATTTTTTGTAAGATATATGTTTACACAATCAATGTCGTAAGAAATTATTTAGTTATTGAGACGTTAAAGCAGAAAATCGGTGCTTTAGCTGTTTGATTCACGTACGTTTAATTAATAACACGCATATGGTTCGTTCCGAAGCAACTGGTCTGATTACAGATATAAATCTTTCTCCTACCACACAGCCAGGTGCAAGATGACCGCTATGAAAGCAGCTTGTTGAGGTGGCTGGCTGGGGGGACCAAGCACCAGGATCCAGGGAGAGCCCGCTTGTAGGGACTGCACGCGCAAGGGGGGCTACCACATGATTTGCTTATCTTACTGCTGCTGCTTCAAATTTTAATTTAAACATCACACGACCATTCACTCAAACAATCATGACGCACATTCAAATTTAAAAAATGTTCTTAGTCATCTTTATGAAATTATGTTAGATATTTATATTTTTGGATGAGCGTAGCGAGCGTAAGCGAGCGAAGCGAAAATTCATCACTATTGGAAAAAAATCCGGAATGTTTTTCATTTTTTGTATTGTTTGGTTGTCTGTGACACGATTCCGGCTAAACCGATATCCAATTGCGATGAAATTTCTGGAGACTTTCAAATCTGAAAAACTGCACGGTTAGAAAAATCGATCGAAGTTATTTCTCGTGAACAATCGCAATTTACGATTTTTCGATTTCTGTTTTTTTCTGTTATACTTTTGTGTGTTTGAAACAGATTCCGATAAACGATACTCCGATTTCGATAAAATTTTCTGGAGCCTTTGAAATCTTTGGCTAGAACTGCCATTTTGTGCATCGAAAGATCTTTTATAAAAATGCAATTTCAAAAAAAAACTTTTTCTTTTGTTGTTGTATTTTTGTGTTCTAACACGATTCGCTAAACCGATACTCCAATTGCGATGAAATTTGGAGACTTTCAAACCTCTAACTTAGAACTGCAAACGGTTCGAAAAATGATCAAAGTATTTCTTATGAATCGCATTTACGATTTTTTCGATTTTTGTTTTTTCGTTTGTACTTTGTGGTTGTTACACGATTCAGATTAACGATACCCGATTTCGATAAAATTTTGAGCTTGAAATCTTTGGGCTTAGAACTGCCAGTTAGATGCAATCGCAGAATATTCATAACATAGAATTTACGATTTTCGTTTTCTTTTTGTTTCGTTGTATTTTGTGGTCTGTGAACACGATCGCTAACGATACCAATTGCAATGAATTTTCTGGAGACTTCAAATTGAACTTTCTTTCTTTTTTGTATGTTCGAAAATCGATCGAAATTATTTCCGGAAATTGCAATTTACGATTTTTTTTATTTTTTTAAATTACGATTTTTTCGTTTTTAAAAATCTTCGATAGTAATATTTTCACAGAACAACAGAAAATTGCACACATGCAGCTCAATGCACATACGCTCATCAACAACGGCCTGAAAAAGCGTTTGCGACTTCCTAGTAATGAATAAACATAATGTAATGTTCAGTTGCTATCTTAGTTCATAGTTTCATTATTAATGTATCAAGAATTCACTTCTTGTATGGTGAACACTTTTAAATTATTTGAACAGCAAATATTTTAGATTTAAATAAATAAAGGCACATTCATTTCGCCAAACAATCATTCGTAAATCTGTCTTCCCATTCAAAATATGACTTTAAAAAAGTATACATGAGGATGAGATGCGATTTGGGTCATGGATAAAACTATATATATTCTCAGCGAAAGTTTAATGGTACAAAATTGCAATGTAAAAAAATACACTTCTTGTTGATACAGCTAACAACTTTATTGGTGGTTTTATGGTCTCCGGTGAAAAAAATATGTGAACAAGACAAAAATAAGTATCTCCAATCTGTTGGCACTACTATATTTCCTCAAGAACCCTGCTTGTTACCCCCCTCTAAGCACCCCGCCAAGTTGGCTTGTTAATAAAATATGGTGAATTTGTTTTAGGAATGTCCCCTTTAACAGTAAACAAGCCTCGTAAACTCCCCTTTTTTCTCAGCGTCGACGCTGGAAAGATTAATTTAAATTTTGATTTAGTGAGTTGTTTATAGCTAATACTTTCTCGTGGCCATGGCCGTGCATAGCGATTCACTTATAAGGGCGAGATATTTGAGCAGGAGCATATTCACGACGCTGTGGTGTTAAAAACAATTTTACTTCCGCACCTTTCGTCAAGATAGAGAGAGAGGGGGAGCCCTTAAAAAACAATTCTCTCGCGAGAGCAAGTCACGACCTCAAGTGCAACCGACGTGCTGAGATACCAATCGATTTCATTCGCTTTTGTGAATAATATTATCTACAACCTTTACCATTCCAACATGAAAAATCCGTAAAGATATAGGCAGCATTCAGGGACCGACTATATACCGAGTACTCATTTGCATATCATGTCGTACCTGTATTTTTTAGGAATGTACATGCAATTTGTATTTATTTGTGTAAAGCATGTTAACGAAAAAAACAAACTTACAAATAAACAAAACACTTCATAGTGCCTCGCGACCCGTTGATGACACATATTTTATTGTTTATAAATAATAACCAAGCGAAGCCGCGACAGTCATTACGGACCAAACAATAAAATAAGGTAAACTTACAAATTGTTCTACCCCCAATGTAAGCCCCCTCGTCGCTAATGAAAAACAGATACAACGAAAGGTAAAATCCACTTGTTCGTTCGGGCTGGGGTTCTTTTAGTGACAAAGAGCTGATTCTCCGCATCTCGCATGCAGACCTCGTACGTTCATTAAAAGAAATCGTATTCTGTTCGTTTGCATTGAGCTGAAAGGTACAATTCCCACTAACCCTGTTTACAGATCAGCTCAACCCTGGAAATACTGTAGGTCTTGAGTGTACGTTTGCGTCTGACAGACCAGATAAAACCAGTAGATGTTAAAAAAAATGCTAGAAAAATTAAATTAAATTAAAAAATTTTATTCTAAATAAACATATTAATAATTTAAATTGGAGATAACTCCAGATAGAAGTTACGCAAAAAAAAATTAAAAAAATTTATTTCCTGAAAAATTTAATTGCCCCACTAATAATTGTTGTATTTTATCCCCTGATTGTTAGGCAAGGTTTTTGAATGAAAGTTTGTCTAATTTAGTTTTAAATTTCCCTTAAGTGGAGGTGTTGAGTTGAAGTTGTGTTTTTTCTAGTTTTATTATACTAATAGATCGAAACTTAAAAAAAACTATCATTAGCTATTATTTTTTAACGGGTTTTCCCCAAAACCTTTTTTACACAATAGTTGTAATTATTTAAATTAAACTGTCAAATTACCGTTAATGAAAATGCAAGAAGGCACAAAGCTATTGATATAGTGGATTCGGTCCTAATTTTACATCGAGGTGAATCGATATGAGTGCGATCTGTGGCTTTGATGAAGTGCTTGAACAAAATCATAGGGTTGATGACAAAATTTCAATAAATTTTACAAACGCATATTAAAGAAAGATACATTTTATATGGGTTAAAACTGATCACATCTACTAAAGTAATTTAAAATTTTTAAATTTTCAGCATTTCTTAACTAGATGAAAGATTGAGAGCTAGTTTAAATAACAGGAAGCAAAATACAAATCTTAGCTGATCAAATTACACGAATTGGTTTAAGGCGGTTTGCCAACTATCTGAAATGGGGGACGAAACAAAAAAAACTTAACACGCATTTATCATAAGATTTATCTTATTGGCAATGACACATCTAGCCCACTGGCTTTCTGTAAAAAAATTTTGTAAAGATTCTCAAGTTTGTTGAACCGGATGCGGAAATTCGTCGGCCTAGATACGAGACGACGACCGAAACACCCCTCAAAAACAAACGTCAAGATACTAGAAGTTTAGTGTGCGGTTTTCTGCTCATATGAGTTGGGAAAGTCATCCACGGAATAATACCAAAACGATGAGTAAATAATTATATCATGATGATATAAACCTAAGTACTTCTCTATGGAACTAAATCAAAATTATAAATATGCTACTTTTTAAATAATAACAATCAGCGAATTCGCATTAGCTTCTTAAAATGTGATGAATGTATCTATTTAATGTGTGTTTGAGTGCGAATTCTAAATCTATTTTTATAAGTATAATATTTAGTCGAATTTTGAAAAAAAACCTAAACTAAAACAAAAAACATTTAAAAAAACTCAGCTCTCTGCAAAAATTCCTCAGGTCTTCCTGCCCCGTCTCGCTTTTAACCCCACCCCTGAACCTTTTTCGTCTTCTAAGCCCCTGTGACCGACGATTGTGCTACACGTTGCGCAGCGGGCCTTAGAAGACAAACTCGACCGGGCCTTTAAGAGACTAAAAGTCTTCTGAGGCACTGACTTCTAACTCCTAACGCCCGCACGATGTCTTTGTTCGTTCCCACGATTGTGTTAATCATTAATACAACCATTAACTCATCAGTTGCTCAGGGAAAAGGATGGATTACAAAACGATATTTTATACGCACTGCAAAAAGTACTAACATATCGTGATTTTAGACGAGGGTTGAGTGCCGGGCCCAATAATTGCAGAACCGACACAATATTGCAGGTATGACCAAGTCTCATATCTGCATAATTATGCAGTTAGCTATATTAAGTATGCAAAGTAAAAGATATGTATACATATAATATGTGTATTTGGAGTCTCCCTACGCAGTTACACAAAACTATAAAGGTTAGTTTTCCCAATTACCAATTTCCCGATTCTCAATATGAAACAATCCTTCAAACATAAAAAAAAACACATTTTTTGTAAATTAAAAATGTGCTATCGCAATTGCAAAACAGTCATAACTTAACTGCTAAATTTTAGAATATTGATATCACTTTATCCATGTAGTTAAAGCAGACTTTCACTTTAAACGCGTATTGTACCACCTCTGGCCGATAATTTGAAAGTCGAAGAAACATGTTTTGAAAAGTTTGATGAATGAAAGAAGGCCTTTAAAATAACAGGAAAAAAAATTGTGAATTTTTTTTGGGCGGGACATAACCTCACTTTTAAAAATTATATTTAGATTTTTCGTATTTGTACCGTTTGACAAAAAAAATTCGTACACCAACTGTTATTTCAGAAAACTATTATAGATTTTAGTCAAGTTATAGCTAAAGGTGTTTAGAAAAAACTATGTCCAGAAAAACCGATTCTCAAAAATTTTAATTTTGAAACTAGTCTTGTATATTACACTTTTGTCAAAAATCTAAATCTAATTTCCAAAAAAAGTGAGGTTATGTCCCCCCCAAAAAAAAAATTCAATTTTTTTGTTACTTTAAAGGCCTCTTTCATTCAGCAAACTTTTCAGACATGTTTCTTCGACTTTCAAATTATCGGCCAGAGGTGGTACAATAGCCTTAAAGTGACGATTTACTTTTGTTACTCCACCCCCCCCAAACCTATTTACGAATTTAGGGTTTTACACCACATTGCAAAGTACAGCTCGCAATTCGCAACGTGTGGAACCGAACAAAAACATCGTGCGGGCGTTAGGAGATAGGGCCTTAGAAGACTTTTAGTCTCTTAAGGCTCGGTCATGTTTGTCTTCTAAGGCCAGCTGCGCAACGAGCGCAACGTGTAGCACAACCGTCGGTCACAACACAGGGGCTTGGGGAGGACAAAAAAGGTTCAGGGGCTTAGGAGACAGGGTGAATAATATCTATTTGATTGTTTGTAGGTTTGTTTGATTTGTTTTTTGTTTTTCGTGTTCATGTATACGCTGTATCACAAGGACTATTCTTGTTTGTTTGCAATCTGATTTGTACTATAAAAGTTGTTTTATTTGTGGTACTTTGTCGATAAAAGTCTATGGGATTAAACCGCCGAGCACACCCGTGTTGATTATAGTTGATTCATGGAGGCAGACAAGTCATCCTGTTTTGATTTCACAGCCACATCACAGCTATTCAACTCCGGAACAAAGCCGCCATTGCCTTTACGTCGTTTCCATGATTTACGGTTATTGGGCATTATAATTTTATTACACCCAGCTTTCGACTTTTTTGAGTGCACAAGAGCTGTATATTGTTTTTACGTCCTGCTGTGGGATATTAGTCGTGATCTATATTTCTATAGAATACATTAATGTGATGTGTTCATGTTTTTGTATCGCCGGCCTCTCTCTCTCTCTGTCTTGACAGCAGGGTGCTGTCGGTGCAAGTTTTACGCCCGAAAGATGTACACACTCGGTTGCCCACCCACCACCAGGCCCCGCAATATCTTAAGGCCTATCTGTAGATTTCTAAAACATGGAAATCCAAATCCGATACGCACTCGGGCCGCTTGCTGCTTGCTTTGCATCCGATGAAATCGGATCAAATCGAGAGATTATTGTAGCATCTGCACGAGCACATAAATATACAAATCCTTCAACTTCATCCTGTGACATTTTTTAATCTCAAGGGATGAAATTCTATGAATTACTGTAAAGCTACGCAAAAGCTGACTTTGACAGAAACAGCTTAGGTACGTTGTAAGACGCTGACAGAGGAGGAATATACATAGTAATGATGTAAGTAAACCTCTCGCAATGACAACTCAACTACGGTGGAATAAAATAATTATTCGTATGACTTTATCGTACCAATACGTCGCAGGGATTGTAACATCACCTTACCTCACACCACGGCACGCCACACCACACCATACATAAATTATATACAACCACACCACACCATATATAAATTATATACAACCACACCACACCATACATAAATTATATACAACCACACCACACCATATATAAATTAATAAAATATTAATTAAAACTGTAGGCTTTTTTAAATGTGGACTGTATATTTATTTATTTATTTGAATTACTTTACTTTCAAACATAGTACACTCATTTCACATCCATTTCAACTCGTTCGTTGCTAGTGACTACTAAAAAACATATTTAATAACAAAAACATGATGTGAGGTCACAGCCCTCACAATGCATAACAATATTATGCCTTCTAAACTCAAACATACTCCCCCCGTTGATTGGAGATCAAAATACAAAGAAGTATTATAAGACAATGAGTAGGGAGAGGAATTAAATGACGAATTGGTCTTCATCACGTTGCGACCTAATCGTATGTTGACAACTCGAACAAGGGCCCCCCATCAATCCCTGGGCAGATGCTCTCTACGACCCAGTTTCCATTGGAGAGGAGGCAGACGATCATCTCGAACAAGGCACACCATTCCTGGTTGTAGATTGTTGTGGGAAGTGGACCATTTCTGTCGTTGCTGGAGTCCGTTGAGGTAGTCCCTTGACCACATTTTCCACAACTGCTGGTGCATATGTTGGACTCGTTGCCAACGTGATAACTGGTTGATTGTAGACGTGTTAAGCAAGTCTGGCTCAGGTAGGCTTATTAATGGAGCGCCTATGAGAAAATGACCTGGACTTAAAAAACGTTGGATCATTAGGATCGTTTGACAAAACGGTAAGAGGACGGGAATTCATACATGCTTCAATTTGAGAAAGTAGAGTTAGCTAATTCTTCAAAACGTCAGTGTAGCCGTCCCTACCACACGTTTCAAAATGAAATTTCATGGACTTCACTGCAGCTTCCCAGAGACCACCAAAATGTGGTGCAATGGGTGGAATGAAGTGCCACGTAAATTGTTCTTTTGCAGCATATTCCTTGATCTGATCGCAGAAACGATTCGGTAAGGAACAGCCTACGCAACTCTTGAAGCTTACGGTTTGAGCCCACAAAGTTCGTAGCATGTTTCACTGTAATGTGTAGACACTTGCCTCTTCTGGCTGTAAACCTTCTTAAACGCTGCTATAAAGGCTCAGTCGTTAAATTACTCACTAGTTCCAAGTGTACAGCTTTTACTGCAAAGCATACAAATATTGCAACATAGCATTTAATTGTAGTTTTGCTGCGTACTGATCCAGTCTTTATTGAAAAGGACCAGCATAATCTACTCCTGTGTTCACAAAAGGACGAGATGGTTGAAACACGGGCTTTAGGTAATTGACCCATCAATTGTTTTGATATTGATACCTTCAGTTTGAAACAAGATAAAACATTTGTGAATGCAATTCTTGATAACTTGTTTTGCTCTGGGGATCCAATATTGCTGGCGCAATGATGCAGTTAACAATTGCGGACCAGCATGAAGTAGCTTGAGATGTTCAGAATTGATAATCAATTTAGTAAGATCATGATTTGGTGGCAGAATAAGTGGATGCTTGTTATCGTATGGAAGTTCTGAATTATTTAGTCTCCCACCGACTCGCAGGAAACTTTTCAATGTCTAAAAATGGATGAAGATTTAACAGTAAGCTTTTCTTTGAAAACTTGACCGTTGTCTTGAAGCTCTGAATTTCTCGAAGTTAAACATCTTTTTTGCACACATTAATGCAAATTTTGAGAGCAGATTGCAGCTCCTCAGCAGGATAGCACACCTGATTTTTCTTGACATCGAATTCTTACAATTGAAGTTGAATCGCAAACAATACGCAACTACGTGTGTCAGTTTCGAGAGTGGACGAGTATTTGGAAATAATCTCGGTTGTTACAGTATTAGTAACTAACATGGTGTTGACAATTCTACGTTTTCGGATATGGAATTGTCACTGTTCAATGATGGGACGGATGAGGGCCACGATAGAGTAGGTTGCTGTAGCCAGTCAGTCCGTGCCACCATATATCAAGTTGTTTAAGTGTTTTAGGATCAGTTCCTCTTGAAATAAGATCTGCTGGATTGTGTTTGGAAATTACATGTTTCCAATCCTTAACATTAGTGTATTCTTGAATTTTGGATACTCTGTTCGCAACAAATGTTTCCCATCGATTTGAAGACGAGGATAACCATGATAGGACAATGGTTGAATCCGTCCAAAGATGTATGCTGTCAATCTTAAGGTTCAAGATTGGTAGTGTTTTTTGTACCAGTTGCGCTAGTAACAATGCGCCACAAAGTTCTAAACGGGGCAGAGTTACCTTTTTTACAGGTGCTACTCTTGATTTTGAGCACAGTAGATGAATACTAACTTCATTTGAACATTGACTGAACCTGAGATATAAACACGATCCATATGCTCGTTTGATGCATCTGAGAAACCATGAATCTGTATGTCTATGATGGTGCTTTGCATAGAACTAATCGGTCAATTCTAGTTGTTGACAAAAAGGAAGTTGTTGGTGAAGCTGTTCCATTCTATCAATAACTCTTGTGGTAGTCGATCATCCCAGTCTAGTTATGAAGCCATAACTTCTGTAGAAATATCTTATGTAAAAATCACTATTGGGCTGACGAGACCTAATGGATCAAATATCGACGCAATGATTGATGAAATCTTCCGTTTTGTAACATTCGTGGCAGGACACTTGATCGTGCGAATATGAAGAGCTTTTGTTTTGTACGAGAAACTTATCTGACTTCGGATTCCACAATAAACCAAGTGTTTTAACGCTGTCTGTGCGATCAAATTGAAGAGGTAACTGGGTTTCTCTGTACTCTGTAGGTATTGCTTCAAGTAACTCTGGACAGTTTGAACACCATTTTCTGAGTGGGAATCCTCCATATTTAATAGCATGGTCATGTCATCTTGAATTTGAAGAGCATCTGGATATTGTCACAGCCACTGAGCAAGTCATCAACGTAAAAGTCTCGTCCTAGCACTTCTGTAGCGCGAGGATAGCTGCTAGCTTCTTCTTCGGCAAGTTGTTGTAAGCATCGTGTTGCCAAGAAGGGAGCTGAAGCTGTGCCGTAGGTGACTGTTGTAAGCTCGTAACATTTGACAGATTCTTCAGGCGATGTCTCCAGAGAATTCTTTGATATCGAGTGTCCCGTGGATCTACGTTGACTTGACGATACATTTTAGCAATGTCAGCTGTAAATGCAATTTGATGTGTTCTAAACCGTACACGATTGACCACAAGTCTTGTTTGAATAGTAGGACCCACCATCAGGATATCATTTAAGGATTTACCGTTCGTAGTTTTGGCTGAAGCGTCAAAAACAACTCGTGTCTTGGTTGTGGTGCTGGAAGCCTTAAACACAGCATGATGAGGGAGATAGTATACATTGTCAGAATGTACACCTGAATCTGTCTGCACTTGTACCATATGGCCTAGCTTTTCGTATTCTTCAAAAAACTTGTTGTATTCCAATCGTAGTTCTGGTTGTTTGTGCAGCCGACCTTCCAAATGTTTAAATCTGTAGCTTGCCTGATCGAATGAGTTACCAAGAGTCTCATGATCTGCCTGGAATGGAAGCCTTACTACAAATCTCCCTTTACTATTCCTTGTCACAGTTTCTTGGAAATGTCGCTCACATTTTTGTTCTTCGTCGGTTCTTGGCTTTGAGTGAACTTCCTCAAGTTCCCAGAAACGTTGCAGTTGCCGATCTAGACTGTCATCTGTTTGCAAGAAGTGTGCGGTAACAGATGCAGTAGAGGCATCGCCACATACTTGTTGGAAAACGTCCTGCCAGTATCCAACCTAACTCTGTATCCTGTAGAATAGGATAATTATTCTCTAATCTTGACTTTCGTCCAGGCCTTAGAAAGATGGAAAAAGAGTTCTGCCCCTATCAACAGATCAATCCTTCCTGGCTGGAAGAATGTTGGGTCAGCTAAATCGACGTCGGGTATATTCCACTGTTCATGTTCAATCAAACATATCTGGCATCTGGCGGTTATGCGTTGCAGAACCAAACATGACAAGTTAGCATTGAAGTTGCCTACTTTAGATTGCAGTGGCATTCAAACTTATGCTTTGATTCTGAGGCTACGTTGTTGATACCTCGAATGAAATGTGGTTCTTATGTTTTCTTCAATCCTAATCGCTGTACTAAATCTTCAGTACAAAAAGTTAGATTGACTTCCACTGTCTAAAAGAGCTCTACACTCTTGAAGCTTGCCATTACAATCTTTTATGAGGACATATTGCTGTTGATAGTAGAACATGTGATTGGGATATCCTTGAATGCACAGCATGCGTTCTGAAAACTGGTTTGAACTTCCCTCGTGACCATTATCTGTGTTGTCACATAATGGTGCAGGATTAGAATTCTCTGAACCATGTCAGAAGAAACCCACGTCTTCAAGATGAGAATGGTGTAACAGAGTATGATGTTTTTTGCCACACTTTCGGCAACCCTTTGAGTGGCATGACTTGACAACGTGCCCAGTGCGAAGACAGTTGAAGCATAACCTGTTATTTTGTACACAATATTGTTTCTGATCTAGGCTTAAGTTCCTGAAATCATCACATTTGTACAACGAATGTGATTCATTGCAACTCTGACATTTAGGTACAGTTGTGTCTGTAGGCCTAGAAATGTATGCATTAGACTTTCTATCGCTTGGATTGAATCTTCCCTTGACTTCAGCAGTAATGAACTTACGATCTGTACAATTACTGTTACTGAAGGGTTGAACGTTTTCTAGAGCTTGTCTTCTGTGTTCAAGAAAAGCGATGAAACTATCAAGTGATGGGGAATGCTTGATCATTGAGAGTGAGTTCCCATTCTTTGCGTGTATTACTATCTAAACGACTGGTGAATAGATGTAACAATATGACTTCTTCCAAAGGTGTTTCATACTAAGGGCCTTAAGAGCATTTAGATTACTAGACACTGTGTTGATAAATTGTAACAATTCAGTTGCAGATTCTTTTTGTACTGATTTAATATCAATCAACTCCTTAAGATGTTGAGATGCTATCAGCCTTTTATTTTGATACCGATTTTCCAATAATTTCCAAGCCACAGTGTAGTTATTCTCAGTCAGAGGTAAATTTTGAATCAATTCTAATGCTTGTCCTGTTAGAACAGATATCAGATAGTAGTACTTTTCTATAATGGCCACATCGTTGTTGTCGTGAACCATAGCTCTGAAGCTGTCACTAAACGTCAGCCACTTGGTATAAGAGCCGTCAAAACTAGGCAACTTTATAGACGGTAGGTTTAACTTAGTCTTACTAGGCCTGCGAGATGCGCCAATTGCATCATTTGAGGCGTCTAGGTCAACTAAGTGTTGTCTAGGTTCTAACAAGCCTGACATAGTTGCTCTTAGGTCATGAACCAGAGTTTCAACGGTGATCCTCTCTCCTTCATGTCTATGTTTTCATCGTGCAACTCTAGATTGGTTTGGACCTCATCAAACCTTGTCCAGGTTTCCAGTAACTGTTCAAGTCTAATGCGTATCTTATTGACATCCTGCGATATGTCGAGACTACTGACAAAAGTCTGAATCCTTGAAATGGTAGCTTTATAAATTCCCCTTTGCTTGACCCAAAGCTTGATTTGTTTGTGTCCATGTTGAAAGGCTAAAGTAATAAATAGTTTGTCTGACCTGTTTTTTGCTGGTTGCTGACACTGTCGAAGCAAGCAAAACCGTGATAAATCTGGCGCGGTTGGACCAATGATTAAAACTGGTAGGCTTTTTTAAATGTGGACTGTATATTTCTTCTTTATTTGAATTACTTTACTTTCAAACATAGTACACTCATTTCACATCCATTTCAACACCATTCGTTGCTAATGACTACTAAAAAACATATTAATAACAAAAACATGATGTGAGGTCACAGCCCTCACAATGCATACAATATTATGCCTTCTAAACTCAAACAAATTATATACAATCATACCACACCATACATAAATTATATACAATCATACCACACCATACATAAATAATTATAAACAACCACACCACACCACAAATAGATTATATACAACTACACCACACCAAATACATAAATTAAATACAACCTCTCCACACCACCCCACACCATATACATAAATTATATAACACCACCCCACACCATATACATAAATTATATAACACCTGCACACAATGTACAAGGTATATGAAACAGCAAGGAAAGAATATAGTGGTTTCTTCTGGGCTGCGTCGTCAGTGAAAAGTAAAAATAATGATGACTCGGCGTTCCACAGGCCATTTGAAAGCTTCCAGGAGAGGAAACGATACATCAGTTCAATATTCGCACGTCTAACTAAACGAAGCCAAAAAATAGAGTCGCTGAAAACATCATTAATCAAAAACTGTGAATGAGCTTGGCTAAAAATACATGTAAATGTGCATGTATAAAATTATGTACATGTAAATGTTATCTTTTTGTGTGTGCCACAGTTCGGACAATACTTCTTATGAACGTGTGTATGCTACTTTTGAATTGATAGTTTTCTTTAAACGGCACCCTTGTCCAATATCGCACCATGTATATTGTATAGCATCGTCCAACAATAATAATAATGATTGATTAATAGAAGTTGTCGTAAAAGTTTGCCCCGACTGGGGTTCAAACCCACAACCTCCGACTTAACGTGCCATAGCTCTACCAATTGAGCCACGGGACAACAGAACAAACCTTTAGTAAACTGCTAGTTGTGTGACTGTTGACTTCCATGACATAAAAAAATGATGATATAAAACAATCAATTCTATTTTTAAGAAGTATATGCAATACGACAATATTACTAGGAAACGCCAAAGTCGTTGTTAGACGAGTGAGTGAGCCATGTGTTGAGTACCCGGTAACATTCCTTTTCTTCCCCCTACCTCCCTAGCCTATCTTAGGCTACAGTTGCGCATTATGACCTTACAGTTGACGCGCCCTTATAACAACTAAACTTAAACCCTATTAGAGAAACGCCAAAGTCGTTGTTAGACGACCCGGTAACATTCCTTTCTTCCCCCTACCCTAGGCCTCCCTAGCCTATCATAGGCTACAGTGGAGCATTATGGCCTAAACTATGACCTAAACTTAAATACCCTATTATTTATACGAATAGTATAATCAAACTTAAATGCAAATGTTCCCGCGTACTCAACACATGACTCTCTCACTCGTCTAACAACGGCTTTGGCGTTTCCCTAGTCGAGTTGGCTAAAGCGCCCTTATAGCCGAAATGTGGGAGACGTGGGTTCAATGGTCGGGAAAGATTTTGTAATTCCTGGATTGTATTTTTTGAATTATTTAACATGTTTTGAAATGCATATAACGTAGTGTAGTCCATCATCTGTGACAATACTATGGAAAACATAGCCAGTACGAAATACGTGAAAATATTGCAAGGTTTACTCAATCTACGAGCGGAATTTGGGGGTACCTTGACGTCCAACATTCGATTAACCTTGGACACGGCATTTCACAGCCAGGTAAATATCAAACAAAAAATATTATTTCAAAATGAAAACCATTGTCGTTAAAATAATTCCTATGCATTTCAACGAATTTTTCAGTTTTTTATTTCTTGCAGGTTTAAATCGCAACGGATTGTGCTCATTTTGTTAGCAGTTCTCAGTTACCTGGTCACGGATGTCTGTTTAAAATTTCAGCTCAGTCTATTTGGCCGTTCGGCCGTATGGGACTGGACAGACAGACATTTAACATTTAACAGAATTAATCACGACCAAGGCCCGATCGAGTAGCGTTGTAGACTACGTTCGCTGCGCTCACTCGTCTAATAAATAGAAGTAAGTGGTCGGGTCATTTCATAATATATTCGATGCGGCGAAATAATCCAACCAATTGATTGTATTTATTTATAAAAATATTAATGTTAATCTCTAAAAAAAAAGTTTATGGCGTTAACAATGAATTTACATTGTTGAAATCTATAATACTGTTTGAAAACTATATTCTACAGTTTTCTTCAAATAGAAACCGGAAGAATTCCCGATCTTAACCAAGGCTTTAAGATAGCCTTGAAATTTATTAAGATACGTTTTAAATAAGTACTTGACAAGTTGTTCTTTCATCGTCAATTTTTTCCCCCTCTTCTCTTAATAAGAATTAAATAGTCATCTCAGTCATATTCACACACAGAGAAAACGATGTCACATACCATTTGCTGTTTTTCTTGATAAACACAAAATGTATTCACCTAATAATGAAACTCGTTACAAAAATAAATATAAAACCCATTGTAAGTGTAAAATATAATTATGTGGGTTAAACGTTAAACACATCTGTAAAGTCAGCTTGACCACGGTTATGTTGCTTTTCATCAACTTCGTTTGGATCTAACTACGGTTTTAACGTATAATGTTCGAGTTCCGTAAATTCCTCATAAAATCTAGCGTTCGGACGTGCTAGTTCAAAGTTCTTCATGCACTGTCTTTTAATGTAGCTAATAAACTTTGTTTGTGCCGGATGTGTAGTTAGCCGTCGCTCTAATTTAAATTCCTCGCTATTAAGAGAGATTGTTTTTCTTATCCTACTCTACTTAGGTTGTCTTGTCTCGCACTGCACGTGATCAGCCATATCCAACATCTAAACGGAGTTTGTCACTCTACAGTCGACACGTTAGAATAACATTTCAAGAAACTTCGCGTCTGTTCTACTTCATGCACAATTAACTGTGCTTTGTGCACAGCTATTCACATTGAATAGAAACCACCCGAGTTTGTCAAGACAAACATTTTTCACTTGTGATATTTTATTTACTTTGTGCCGAAGCATCTGTAATATGTATAAGTAATATGTATACTATCCTTGTTTTGAACTATTGGGTTTTGTTTATAAAATTATCATGAGGAGAGGAGTGATAACAAGTGTAGTGTTCACAAGTTCCAGCGCTTCTACTTGCTTCAGAAAATCACTTGTTTACGTGAATAACCCAGATCTTTAATTTCATCGGAACTTGGTTCAATCGTATCCTAGAGAAATGTTTCATGTTTGCAATCTGGTTTTGAGTGCATGGATTCGTTCCCATTGTTTTGAGATGTCGATGAAAAGAGCGTAAAACAGCTCTAAAACCCAGGACGTGCTGATTACCTTGTTCCTAGCCATCGCGGTGGGGGAGAAAACAGGAAGAAGATTCCTCCTGGACCTCCCTCGGAGCGACTTCTCCCAAACAAACCCACTAGTTTCCTGGCGGAGTTGCAAAACCACTTGGCAAAGCATATTTTCATAATCTTAAACAAGTATAACAGTGCGTTTTATAAAAGCCTGATGTAGTACGTTTACTCAATAAATGATGCTCCTTTTGTCTGTATGTGTTCGTATGCATGATGTATGTGTGTATCCATATTGCGTGACGATTTGTTTTAAGGATGTAGAGAGAAGGTGTGGTTTTTTCATCCAAAGTTCAGTTCAGTTATTTATTCAGTGCACCTGGTTGATTTGACTGCCCAAATTCTGAGTTAGCAAGCGTTTGAATAACGTGGCTACAAGATAATTAATTATTTTCACTTTTCAATTATATTTTAAAAGTAAGCAACAAAAAGTCGACCCAACCAGGATCTAGCCACTGACATTTAGAAATTGAACCAGAGATAATTTCTCAAATCTAATGAGCCACAGAGTTTGAAATTTAATTAGTTCATTAACTCACTTTCGGAATATGCTAAAGCTGTTATTATGAGAATCATCTAATGGATAAAGTGTGCATGGTACAGCTGTGGACTTCATGCTCGACATTCGGCTATTCTCCTTGTCAGTTTCGAGTTATGTTTAATGTGAACATAGTGTTAAGTAAGAATCTACTTATTAAAAACATAACACATTTAAATTACTTGATTTAATTTTACACTTTACAATATCACACAAAGTGAAACTTATATTAAAGTAGCATACTAAGGACATTGGTGTAAATAAATTAGCCACAATATGACCTTTATCTCATATTCTGTAATAAAGTATTTCTTACGGTGAACGTTGGACACATCTCACAGAATTTGCATTAAAATTTTCTTGTGATAATATCGGTTTAGCCTACTTCTGTAATATTTACTACTTGTAATAGCATACACACACCACAATAATATTATATTTAAAACATGTATTTTTATCTGTGCTCGAATTCGTGAAAACGCGGTCCGTTTTTTTTTTTAATTAACATTTCTGTCTTCATTTTCAAAACCAACATTCCACAATTATTGGCAAGTTGATCGTCTCTTCGACGAGTATTTCTAATACCCTGGCACCTTATTTGACGCTTGGTAAGTGAAAACATGAAAACAGACTTACAAACTGGATGGTCTAATCGTAAATCGCGTGAGATAGATGATCTCTCTCCCCTGGGACCGGAGAAAACCCTCAGGATCAGAGGCCAGGCCTCCTACAGGACGAGGAGATGGGTTCCGTCACCAGACTTACCCGAGATCGAATTTATGCGGATCGTAAAATTCTAAAGCTAGGGAATCCATTGTTGACGCGGATTTTCGAGTATTGTGGTGGCATTTTTCTCGTTTTCGAACTTAAACTTTTCAGATTGTCGAGCAAAGTGAAATATCTTCCCCAGTGGTTTGTTTGACGTGGCAAACACATTGTCAAGAGATGAAAATAAAAGTACCGCCGTTCATCGGAACATCAACCAAAAACGTCCGTTTCGACGTTTGGTTCTGCTCCATCTTATGTCTCAATACCTTCACATTTGCATCTTGATATACAAGGGGAGGGATTAAAATAAATTAAAGCACGAAGGAAACATGTGACGAATAAATCGAGTTAACACTTTATGCATTTTACAAGTGAACAAAACGAACATACACCATTCAAATTAAATCAAATCTCTATCTTTTGTCTACTGTTTGGGCCTTCTTCCGTGCACAATCAAAATTTATTGCACCAAGATCACGATGGCGACTTTTAGAGTAATGAAGGAAATTAAGCACATTTGTTAGATTGTTTATTTTTATTTGTATTTATTTGGAAAAAATAATATATTTCTATAATCAGTTCCAATATAATATTTCATAGCCACAACAATAAAATAAATTTAAACTCATCCTTAAAATCTCGAACATATAAAACGTACATACATTTTATGATATAGATATATGCCACATATAAAACCATATTATGTTTTATGGACATTTGTTGATTAATATATATATTTAATTAATTAAACCATGTATCACCACCATGTACCATATAGCGTGCATTACACCAAACGCTCTTTGACACATTACCCTATGACAATTTACCACATTGTGATAGAAATTGCTACTATTGCAGAAATAGAAGCAATCAATTCACATTGTAGACATCAATTTAGTCTTTAAATATGTGACCTAGATTCACTATAGTAAAAAAACTCTCACGTTTGAACAAACATACATAAATATAAATAATAAGATATAAAATATATTCTACTATGAATTTCAATATCTTTTAGATTAACGATTAGTAGTAAAACGCACATGACCTATTTCACAAAAATGCTCTTTGTTTTTAGGGCACTTAAGGAGTTAGTACGGTTGAGAATCCAGTCCCTGAACTTTAATTATAGCCTAGCGACGCATGCACAGTGAAGCTAAGCGCCATGTTTGAAACGCATCGAGATAACGGACGCGATGACAGATGAAAGGAGAACACAAAAATCCATACTCAGTGGAGAGTCGAACTCACGCCTTTCTTGTGTAAGGCTACGAGGCCCGATGGAGCTCTTAAATTATAAATTATTATCCCCGTCTACGTCGACCGTGGAATCAGCCACATGGAAATTCTTTAAATGCTGTCACTTTATTCCCACATCCGAAGACATGCTTTCACCCCTTGTGACACTGAATGGATATAGCAATAAATCTTCACAAAAGAATATTATTTGATGCGTTATCGCTTACGCTTATCAGTCTATTGGAAACTCAGTCGAGAATTTGGAATGATGCCAACAAAGTATCTGTTGTTAATATTCCAGAGGTAATGAATAATGTAAGTTGTAAAGTGAGTAAATGAATATTTCCACACAAACGAAAGGCACGTATTGAACAGATGCCATGGACCGAAGTAACAATCAAAATTTATGTTTTAAAGTCAAAAGACAGAAATCTCATCACTGCCTCCTAGTATGAACAATTGAAAATAGAAAGCAAACATTTTCGAAAATACGTGTAGGCCAAACATTCCGCCCACCTTGAAACATACAATTTAACATAAACACAATAACAATGAAGTTAGAAAGAACATAAGGTAAAAGGAGTTAATTCCCATCAAAGGGTAGGATAGCTTAACAATAGGTCGGTGCAAAACTCCACTCGATGTCTTCACAGTGGCGAACCTCACCAGACCGTCAGAACCAGGGTGAGTATTCAAGACTCGGCCAAGTTTCCTTTGAAGAGGAGGAAGCCTCTCGTCTTTGATGAGCACCATAGCTCCTGGCTGGATATTGGCTTGCGTAGCCCACCACTTGGGTCGTTGTTGAAGTCGAGAAAGGTACTCCGAGGACCACGCCGGAAGTGCTGAGTTGTCTGTTGGAGCAGCTTCCACCTTGAGAGCTGGTTAACCTTGAGGGACATCAAGTCAGGTTCGGGAACGGTGCCACGACGAGAGACAAATCGTTTTTCAGCTGCTATAAAAGCAGGTGTTGAAAGGTCGCTTACTAGCTGCAAGTGGATAGCCTTCGTGGAGAAGCAAATGAAAAGGGCGACATACCCCTTAAGTAGTTTATTCGGCTTCTACCCTTCATATTCCGCAGAAGGAACGGGCCGGCGTAGTCCACACCACAATGTAGAAAAGGATGAGCCGGACGTACTCGTGCTGCTGGAAGTTCGTTGCAGTGCGTTTCGTTGCGTTGCGTAACATTGCGTTGCGTGGCGTAGCATTGCGTAGCTTTGCGTAGCGTTGCGTTGTGTAGCGTAGAGTTGCGTAGCGTAGCGATAGGTAGCATTGCGTAGCGTTGCGTTGCGTAGCTTTGCGTAGCGTTGTGTCATTCTGCTATTTGCAATGACTCGCATGCTCTACAGTTCCCGTCATCAAGTCGTCGACGTTGACGTAGAAGTCCCTTATCACAACAGGTGCTGCCTTTGGAAATAACCTTTCTTCATCCCTTGCCAGTTGTTGAAGGCATTTCGTGGCAAGATAAGAAGAACAACCTTCACCATAAGTAACTGTTAACAGTCTGAAGTCTTGTATTGGTTCACCTGGCTTCGTTCTCCACACTATTCTTTGATAATCGACATGTGAGTGATCAACCCGAATTTGTCGATACATTTTGGCGATATCGGCTACTAGAGGAACGATGTATTTTCGGAACCGAATCAGTATAGGAACGATATCGTCTTGCAGCTTAGGTCCAACCATAAGTTTGTCATTCAAGGATGCACCCGAAGAAGACTTCGCTGAAGCGTCAAATACAACCCTCAACTTTGTGGTTGTACTGCTCTCCTTCATGACTGGATGGTGAGGAATGTAATACACTTCACTCAAGGGCTTGGTTAGTTGACTTTGAGGAACAAGCTCCATGTGACCCAGTGACAAGTATTCAGACATGAACTCATCATATTGCTGCCTTTTATCAGGTTGGTATTTCAACCGACGCTCCAGGGAAGCGAGTCGATGGACCGCCTGATTGCGGGATAGCCCAAGCCTCGGGCTGTCTTTCCGAAATGGAAGTTCAACTATAAATCTACCAGAATCGTCTCTCCGGTGAGACTTTTCAAAATGCTTTTCACACAGCTTCTCTTCTGGAGTCAGTAAGTTTGCAGTAGGTATTCTTCTAATTCCCAGAATCTACGCAAAGTATTGTCCATGTCACACTGAACATGCAGTGTTGCTATTGGGACTTAGGACCAGGTGCATTAATGGACCTGAAGTACCCATCCAAGTGCTGTTTCCAGTGCTATGGGTGAACCAATGTTTCCTGAACAACGACCAGAGCGCAAAATCAATGGTAAACATCTGCTCCGAGAAGAACATCGACACTTCCTAGAATGTTGAATGACGGGTCCGCCAAACTTAAGCCATTAAGATGTGACCAATTTCTCTCAATATTGACTTGATTTCTCGGAAGAGTTCCTGTAACCTTGGGCAGAACTAAAGCCTCGACGGCAAAGGACTCTTCATTATTGAATGTTGAAGTAAAATTCAATTGTATGACGCCACGACACTTGCCTACGCTAGTGGAGGCCAAACCTGAGACACACACCTGAGTCGACTGTGCTCGCAATCCAAGCTTTGAACACAGTTTTCTGTAACAAAACTAGCCTCAGATGCTGAATCCAACAACGCTCGTAATGGTCTGCTTACACCATGTATATCCCGCACATTGATTATGGCTGTTGAAAGCAACACCATTGACGAAATCGATTCCGTTGAGAAATGGGAGGAGACGGCAGTAGACTCCGTAGACATGACCTCATCTTGTTTTTCCCCTGAGACTGTTTCATTGAAATGCAGCAATGTGTGGTGCAGTTTTTGGCACATGCGGCAACTTCTCGAAGTACAGTCTCTAGCAGTATGTCTTGCCCGTAAACAATTGAAACATAATGATTTGCTCTTTACAAATGAATGACGGTCGTATATGTTGTCGTTAAGAAAGTGACGACACTTGTGAAGGAAATGACTTCCTGCGCACTTGACGCATGATGGAATCCCCTGTTGCTGAGACACACTGAGATGTGAAGTCGTCTGCTTCGGGTACGTTGACTTTGTACTACTGGGTGAAGGACCCTTGTGATTAAGGGTGGGCCTACCCGCAGCAGCGAGTGCTCGAGCACGGTGCTCAATGAAGTCAGTTAACTGTTTGAAAGTTGTCGGCTCCTTAGTTGTGAGTGACAGCTCCCATTGACACCGAGATTCACTGTCCATCTTACCAGTGGTGTGGAACACAAGCACAGCGTCCAGTGTTTCGACAGGTGACAAGAACTGCCAAGGACCTGGTACATTCCAAAGTTGTGTCTAACAACTTGCGTAATGCTACAGCTGACTCCTGTTGTAGGACAGACTGGGAGAACATACGCATTAGAACTCTGTCTACGATTTCCCGCGTATTTTGGTATCGTGACGTCAACAATTCCCACGCTTCGCTGTAATTAGCGCTGGGTCACAGGAATAGACTGGAGTAAAGCAGCAGCCTCACCTTGTAGGGAACACTTAAGATATTGCAGTTTCTCAGCTCCAGACAATTGACTGTTGTTGTGTACTGCCGCCTCGAAGAGATCTCTGAATGATAGCCAGCACTGTAGGCTGCCATCAAACGTCGGCAGCTGAAGCTTAGGTAACCTAACTTCACTGGGTTTAGGCTAGCTTCGGTGGACGTGGTTGTCACAGCGCCGACGTGATCGTTCCTAGGTCCAATAATCTAATCCTAATGGCCACCAACCTTTCAAAAACGTCGTTAATATCAGTCTCATACTGCTCGAATTCGGCATCATCTTCCGACGCAGCACTGACGGCGTGCAGTAGGCTGTCGCTTTCTGTAGAAAGTTGATGCACTCGTTCTTTATGTACTTTGATTGATGATATTGATAACTCACCGGTCTGCACGTTGTTGATGGTGTTTCAAGACGAGTCACATTACACTTGAGAACACGTTTCCTTGCTAGGAGTTGATCCATTGCAGCAGAGGAAAAATGGCGTAAACCCGCTTCACAAACTTCACTTTAACTCACACCTGAGCCGCCGTGGGCGTTAACAATTACCAAATGAGCCGGATAAAACGATATTATCCGGCCCGGAGGACCAATAAATGTTGTTAATATTCCAGAGGTAATGATAATGTAAGTTGTAAAGTGAGTAAATGATATATTTTCCACACAAAACGAAAGGCACGTATTGAACAGATGCCATGGACCGAAGTAACAATCAAAAATTTATGTTTAAAGTCAAAAGACAGAAATCTCATCACTGCCTCCTAGTATGAACAATTGAAAATAGAAAGCAAACATTTTCGAAAATACGTGTAGGCCAAACATTATCAGAGCTTGTTTTGTGTTTGGGTGTGTACTTTCATACATAGAGATATGCAAAAATGGCAATAGTGAAATTCATGAAATATTATTGAATGATACTAACTTCGCACGAATTTACATTTGGAACCACAAATCAATCGCGAAACTGAACTAGGAATAATATCCCGAAATGCGAATAACATGCCAAGTTTATAAGTACACCAGGGTTTCAAAAAATATTTGGAATAAAGATGTTATCAGTGTAAAAGAAAAGTTAAATCATTTTATTAGTTGTAATAAATACGAACAAACACTATTTTACAATAGAATTTGCATAAGGAACCCTAGCACTTTCTGCACATTGTTTTAT